>CAIGRP010107942.1:0-61816 GCA_903798385.1 Fraxinus cuspidata | reverse complement strand
AAGTAAGGGATGGATATGAAACGGCTATCCTCCTCCATTGTACTTACAAATAACTGTTTTGTAAAATTACATAATATATATGTATATGTTTCCATAAAAATATATGTATTCAATAACTAAAGTAATAACACTTGAAAACAAAACAAGAGATATGGCCAAGAGGTAGTTAGGGGTGAATATACTCAAACCTATAAATAAGTAGGATACCATTATTTTTTAATTATGAAGGAGCGACTCCTATATCGTCATAAAGTTCAGGAAGTGTTTTTGATATTGTCTCAAAATTATAACAATATTTTTACTACTAAGAATTTTTTTAAACTTATAAAGCCCCTGTTTGACCTTCTTTAAAACAAAATAAGTTATTTTTCATACTTATTTTCAACCACGTGTCCACATAATAAAATATTTTGCAAGTAAATCCAAATTTCTTCCCCACTTTTTACCATAAATTCTTCAAAAAATACTATTTAAAATATTATTTTTACACAATAATGGCATTCAAACGGGGGCTAAGATTGTAACCTTTTTTCCCAATGATTGTAACTTTCGGGTTTGAGTTAAGCAGTTGCTTTCATTGGGTAGAAGAAAGTGAAATTGGGAAGAATAAAGAGGGACAATACACGAAGAAATTCGTGGCCTAATTGTCTTACTTAATCATGTTTAACAACTGCACTGGAAAAAGACTTTTAACATGGAGTCTTGTGTTACTTTCCAACCTCGAGAGCCCACAAACAAAGCTTGTACCATCGAATATTTTAACAGTTATGAATTTTCTCAATCGACAGTCTTTTAAGGGACGGTTCTGTCGGTGACCCCTGCCTCAACACAATATTTTATTTTATAACCTATCTTTTTTTTTATGACGCATATTTAATTTGTTAAACCAATTGAGGAAGAGAAACCTATGTGAGGCTTTTTAAATCCTAAATATCATACCAGGAAGACTCTTGGAATATCAAAAACACACGACAAAAAACCTTAAAAGTACAAAAATGTTTGGTAACATATATACCTTAATACCCAAAAATAAAAAAAATAAATAAAAAAAAATAAAAAATTAAGCTGTGGTTCTCAATTTTTAAGATGATACAAGTCACTTAGCGATAGTGTTGTCAACTCAACTCGTTTGGCTGGACAATAAAATTTGTTTTTAGCCATTTATTATTGTAAAATAGTGTACGTATGTACGAGTGCGTTGGAGGATAAACAAAAAAATATCAGATTAATGCCATAATAAAATCCATAATTAGAAAAGATTAAGATAACACGTTCGATAAATTATTGAAGAAGAGTCACGTATTTGGCATATAAATCTCCATTAAATATGGAATTACGTACACATGAAAGAGACAAAATACTCTACATTAATTTTAATTGTTGGTTCATTATTCTCGTGCTGAATTAAGTACGGCAAATATTCTTATTTATTTATTTCTAAAAGGTGATGCCAACTTTTATTAGAATCTTTACTAGGCCTCTAAGAAAAATCGTGTGGAACCCCCCGCATATCTCTTCAATCCCGAGCACGATGGCAAGTTGATGATTAATATGTGAAAAGGATAAATGATCCTTACTTTAAAGTTGAAATATGGGTGGTGTGTCTAATTATTGAACCTTAGCATAACGAATTCGAGCAATACCTGAGTAACATATTTATAGGTACAAATGATCTTCCTACGTACGTAGACAATGATGGTGCAATAGAAAACTTGAGATGCTGTGTTTGACGAATTAAGGCACTCATACAAGACATTCAATTAAGTTATTGACTTAACATGCATATGTATGTATAGATATATTCCATATTATTTCACTCAAGGAGCTAAGCAAAATATATAGTAATACGATGGATGGATATATCGACTACTACACCGACATGTGGGATAATGGATTAGATGATGTCGAAGGTGGTGATCAATCGAAGGTCCAAAAATTTGCGTCAGTCCCGGAAACTTGGTTTGGTCTCGTTCGTTCTACCTCGTGATCCTCGAGAGGAAAACAGAAGTTGTCATTCGGATCAGCATAACAAGAAAGTTGCTTCGATGTATCGGCCTGGCCATTGAGCTGAGACGCCACCAGGCGGTCGAGCGCCACCCAGTCTGTTGGCCCAGTTTTCAGATCATCGACAGAATTGCCATTTTGGTTGGTGCAAGAAGTTTGAATATTATCTGTTAGCATATAGTCCATAGGTTGTTCACAAGCTGCTTTGAAACTGCTGCAATCTTGATCAGTACTGAAAGGTGATTCGATGCTATGAAGTGATGGAAATGTTGGATTATCCAATCTGTGAAGGGGAAGAAAACCAGCATGAAATTCATCGTCGATCGTTGATTTCATTTGATTGACAAATTGCATATCCTCGTCTTCATCATCTTCGTTACTGTTGATGTTATTGTTGTCGATCGTTAATTCGTGTTCTTTCTTGCATGATTGTCGCATGTGCACAAGTATGTGATCAAGAATGCCATCATTATTCGATTTCTGTGCTGGAACACTATTTCTTGAGTAAATTGAAGTGGATGAATTACTCTCTAAAGCTTTGTGGTAATTTTTCTTCTTGAAAACTCGGCAAACCACCCAACCATCTTCGGGCGACATATCCCCCACTAGAATACATGCCTGGATTCCCAATTTTTTTAAAAATGAATCATAATTGGAAAGGTAGAAAACATATGTCATGAATGATAAGTTGAAATACTGCTAAAAGGGAAAAATAATTATGACCTTGTCTATTATTGAAGTATTCCATACGGTCTTATAAATTCTTCTCAAATATGCAATTAGTGATCAAGATATTCCATAATCAAACAAGACTACCTTATCCAAGCCTCGTGCATTCCATAGTGTTAACGATAAATCACACATCAAATAAATATACAGTATTAATAATATACTTTTGACTATGAAACTTAAGTTTTAAGATAGTCCATTAAACTTAAACGAACAAAACAATTTGTTCAAAAGCTATAATTAAATTTCGAGATTGATGTTGAGCCACAACTTGCGGGCATGTTAATTGTAAATCCCACTCCAATTATTGATAAGAACAAAACACAACACAAATAAAGGCCTCATTTTAACAAGATTAGCATTTTAAGGCGTAACTCAAATTTCCTATATCGTATAATAGCATATAAATTATAATGCTCAAAAGACCCTAGGAGTTTTTTGGTTGATGACTGAGATTAACCAATGTTGCGGAAAGAAAAAATTCCTAGAAGCTTCATAGTGTATAAACACAAAAATAAGAAATTAAAAATGGCCTTTAATTAAGCAATCAAATTATTAGGGAAAAGACATACATTGGGGTCATGAGTATCGTCCTCGAGCCGATACTCATGCATAATCCAATCTGATTTCTGTCCGTGTGGAGCTCGTCCTTTGTAGAACACCAGCGTTTTTCTCATTCCAATTCTTTGGAAATTACTATGTATCACTTTATCACGACCAGTAGCCTTCCAGAATCCGGCAGCAGTCGCACGATTTGTTCGAGTCCCGGTAGGGTATTTTTTGTCCTTGTGGCTGAAGAAATACCAATCGTTCTGTGGCGTAGATCCTATTTTACACTTCTCTGTAGAAATTAAAAACAATTCATTCAAGGAGAAAATGAACTGTTTTGACATATCAAGTAGGAAAGATTACCTTGAATATCCCATGGCTCAAGTTTGTTAAGGTCGACATCACGAATAACATCAAGATCGATCTTCTGGTGAGCTACTTTCTTCCTCAAGTAATACTGCAAAAGCTCTTCCTCAGTAGGATGAAAACGGAAACCTGGAGGCACCTTGGACTGACCATTTACAGATAAATTCATATCTTCTGACATCATGCACTAGCTAGGTGAGAGTTACGTAGTTGAAATTGTACTAACAACAAAAGAGTACTACGCACAAGAATCCTCGGTCCTGCCTAAATTACGTAGGCAAAAAAGGGCAAAGAGAGAGGAACATTGTGAAAAAGATAGAAAAGGAGGAAAATACGAACAAGGTAAAGCAAGTGTGTGCGTAAAATAAGGGTCGGGAAATGATGATTTTATATGAAGTGGTAGGACGAATAAGGGTCCAAAACTGCATGGAGAGTTTTTGTAACATAGCCAATAGTCCTTTTTTATGTGGGGTCTTTGGCTTCCAGAAGAACCAACCACCTAAATGTTGGGCCCATTATAGGTACCATATCGTAGGTCCCACATCGGACGTTAGAGGTTTCCCTATATATAAACTTGGGGTGGGGTGGAGGGGGCATCTCCAAACTGTGACCCTCGACCTTAAAGATCTCAAAGAAAAGCTCCATTGAAACCACCACAACGATTATATTCAAAAGAATCTCTCTCTCTGCCGCCATCACTCGTTTTAGTTGTGCAACCAATCCCAGATGGGGTCGGAGGCAGTGCGCTTTCATGGAAGAAAGCTATGATTATGTAAAAGAGGTTGGCAGAAATTAAGGAGTATATTACGTTTACATTTCACCCGATGACGTACATATCATCAAGGAGTATATTACGTTTCAATGATGAATTCCACAAACTTTGAAAATTTTAGAATCAGTCAAATACAATAAATATATGAAAGGAATGCTTGTGAGTAAATTACGAATTCTCCCCCGTTTTGATTAATTGGAACCCACTATTTCGTTTACAACATCTGCACGTGTCTCGATATCCATATCATGCATCCCTTAAAATACTACCATTTCGAAGAGTCTTCTATTGGGTGCCCTGCTATAGTTCGACTTTCATTTGAAGAGTTTTCTGTTGTGTGCTCCGCAAATTTTCCAAGTAAATTACTGCCATTACGGAAAATTGGATGAAAAAGATATTACAAGATTCCAGGACAAATCTTTGTCAATTGAAGGAGAATGATGAAAAATTAGTTCTAATTTTTTTTGGTTAGTATTTTCTTTATTAAATAATGCAGAATTCAATTTCGATTATGATTTTTAATTTTTATTATTATCTAGTGTTAGTTAAGATTACTCATTTATTAGGATTAGTCGTTAATTAGGTTTATTTGTTGTTTTAAATACGGGTTGTAGCCTTAATTGTAAGGAAGACGTTTTTGAATATTAATTGTCGAAGTATTCTCTAATTTGCAATCCAAATTAGTATTCTGGCACAAATAAATGATTTGTTGATAAAATCAAATATTCGGTATTCTTGCAAAAACTCAACAAATATTTTACGATATTCTTTGTGAATTAATGTACTTATCACTTCCGCGCTACATCTATGAGACTTTAATGATGCAAAAGAGGCATTTGGGCATGGATACGAAGACATTGACGAGGGCTTTTACATTCTAAATAAAGAGTTTTGACGCGCACTAGCATACACCAAAGAGTAAGATATAAAGTTTATATTTTTTTAACTTCTTAACTCTTACTGTTCTTCACTATTTAAGTTTAATGTATTTCCCTGAGTGAAAGTCAAATTATATGGTCCATCCCAAGTTTGTATTTGTTTTCATATGTGTTGGTAATATGAGGACGAATATACATGGCACAATTTGAAATAAAGATAACAAATGCACAAAAACAAAAAAATAATTGACTGGTGAAAGGAGAATTCGTTAAAATATGAAGAAATAATACATAGAATTTGTATTTACAAACATTGTCTAACTCGTCTAAATCACAATGAAGAACTAACTATATACAAGAAAAGTTTCAAACCCCGGAAATATAGTTATAGATGGAAAAAAATGTTGAAAACGCGTTAAAACACGAAACGAGCCTGGGTCGGACAACACCACCGTTCGAACGTCAAGCAGGCGGTGACTCCGTCGTTCGAGCAATAGACTGGTGCCAAGCGAGCGCTCGAGCGGGGGGTTAGCGGAAAAGTGTCGAAAATTTTTTCCTGATCTATATCTTGACATCTTCAAATCCAACACAAATTTCAAACTCTCAATCGAAGTCCCAAATTGAATTTTAACTAGAATTGCCAAATAGACTTCGAATAAGATTCCCAAATAGCATCCTAAATAGAATCTGGATCACACCCTAATTCTAACAAACTCCACCTTAACACGAATTTCATTACAATGAACAAAATTTCAAAGATTCTCTACTGGAGACTAATTCTACTGCAAGAAATAAGACTTGACCCTTCAACAAAAACATCTAACAAAATTCTCCATCATCGAAAAATTTTCCACCTCTACCACAAAATCCAACTAAAGCAAATTCAATAACTGAGTATCAACTAAATTCCAAGATTTACTTAACAGGATTATCTTGGATACCAAAATTGCTCAAATTATCATCATGAGCAACAAAAATTACAAATGATTCAATAATCACCAAACAAGGTAGAAACAAGCCATGTAATAGAATCAACGCAACTAACTGCTTCAATAGAATGTTCTTGGCTAGAATCAATACATTCATCCATATTCAAAGCAAAAGCAATTAAATCAGCATCCTCGTACCTTTGTGGAGGCCTAATATTTCTCTTAAGCTTGTCTCTGGAAATTGAATACGATGACACCACTAGTAATGGTGGTAAAGCGAAATTATCCATAACGTCTGAACTTGGCTAAAATATATTCTTCAATGTAGACCCTAAACTAAACTCCGACGATGCTGAAACAAACTTAAAATCCACCTGAGTGCTCAAAATTTGACATAATTGGGACCTTCTTCGCCCTTTCATCACAATATGGGCACATTTATTAACGTGTAGGAATGCATGGACAAGTGGGGTACCAATGCCCCAATAAGAGGCATTTCAGCAGGAAGAAGAAAAGAATGACATGAAGGCTCACCCTATAGACATATAAGGAAGCCTAGCCCAATCGAAATGAAGGTAGAGATTGATATGTCTACAAATTATACCTTCAGTCAACTTGGTAGTAACTTACCATAAGGGGCGGATAACTTCCCTCTAGAATATTTTCAAGAACGGGAGCATGAGAGGTCCACTAGTGTCATTGATAGAATTGGACCGTCAAAACCTAGTAATAAGCCTCAGAAGTCACGCCCGTACAGAGGCAACAAGAACACGGGCAAGGCCATGAATCTCAAGGGGCCCTTCCACTTAGAAATAGGCGAGAGAGAACCGAGCCGGAACTTTGCAACCACCTCGCTACCAAGCACAAAGTGAGATTCTGACGGTCCATGCAAATCCTTTGAGTTGGATGATGATGATAAAAGTCTTCCATTCTCATAAGAACTGAGGAACGCCTAGTTCCTAATCACTTTATGTCTCCAAAATACCCAAATATGAAGGAAATGGTGATCCGGCGTAGCACCTTAACAATTATAAGAAACATATGTCTCTTAGGATAGCCTTGTCGGCATTCAAATTCAGAGCTTTCCACCTCACACTTATTGAGGCTTGGAAAATTTGGTATAGCTACATACCAACTGGTATTATTAGAAGTTGGCTGGATCTCAAAAAGACCTTCTTGAACCAATATTTGTCAAGCAAATATGGAAAGGCCTCCATCCAAAGGTTGTAGGATATGAAACAACAAGCAGGCGAAAGTTTGAAGAACTATCTAGTTCGATTTATGGATGAAAGGATTTTCAACTTTAAGGGGAGGCCTTAACATAAACACCATATTTTGAAGAAATGTGCAAAATAAGTCTCGTACCTCTTACGACACCTTGGTGAAACTGATAAAGAGTGAAATTGTCAATGAGGAATAGATTGACTACCGCAACTGAACCTCGTTAGGGGCTTCCACTACCTCAAAGGCAGAGGCAAGGTCATGTTTCGCACTTGGTAAACCAGCTGAGGACACAGGTAGGACACACAATTGCCCCCCCTTCGGGCCAAGCATTAGGCATCGCCATCCTAAAAGCAGTAACATCTTTGGCATATGAAGAGGTTGGGCCTAATGCGTAAAGACCGCCAAACTAACCAAGGGGCAGAGGTAGAAGAAAGAGCAACAAACCTATAAATAGGTCATACTGTACTTACCATCAAACCTACCTCATAGCACAGATGATTGTATGTCTAGGCCATATCACATGGAGCTAACAGACTCATATACTCAGAGAAAAAATACATGCAATGCCCAATAAATGCATCTCAATCCGTACATGATCAAGAGCCTAGCAACGAAAGGCAAGGCAAGATCGCAAGGATAAATCGCCTGAACAGAGGCATGACAAAGATAGAAACAGACCTAAAGAGATAGCCCAAGATAAAGAAGAAAGCCCATGCAGATGCAGACAGTGCCCCCATTAAAGAGATTGATACAATAATTCGGGGGATCTCACATTGGAGGAAAGTCAAGAAATGCTCAAATAAATTATGTCAGAGAGGCTGAAGATCCTCCCATGACAAGTTACTTGGTCAATAGCACCTCCCGTGGGGCCAGCAGCAACCCACCAATAATGTTCATACAGGAAGACATCATGGGTATGCATTATCCCCATTGTGATACCTTGGTGATAAGGGCCATTGTGGCAAGAAATAGCTTGAAGTGCATGTTGGTGGATAACAGGAGTTCTGTCATCATCTTGTTTGAGCTACTTATGATAAATTGTTAATAGATCATGAGCTCATCTCCATAACAGCTCCCTGTATGGTTTCACAGTTAACAGCATCGTCTCTAGGGAAAGAATCATGTTAGCAGTGGAAATGGGAACACCCCGCTTGACAGCTTATCATTTCATGTAATTCCTTGTTGTGGACCACAGGTCCGCTTATCAAGGTGTGCTAGGGTGACCTGCATTGAAAGAACTCTGGGCAATCACATCTATCCACGGCCTATGCATGAAATTTCCCACCGATCAAGAAATCGCCACTGTTCGAGGTGATCAAATAGGTTTGAAAGAATACTACCTCAACTTCTTACAAAAATCTAAACCATAGCACAAATATGATACTGATAGACATCGAAATGCTTGATGCACCTGTAGAATGTCCGACCCCTAAACAAGGGGGAGATGTTGATATGGTAGATGTCCTTACAGAAGAGGTTATCCCTGAAGAATGGATTCTGGATGTAGGTTTGGATCCTAGAATCATGGAATCAAACTCCCAAGCAACCCAGTTGATGAGTAGAGTTTTTTTTTTCCGTAGACCCGCAAGATCTCAAGAAATTTGCTCCAGGTGGGAACGAAGTGAACTCAAAGGACAAACAGAAGCTTAAAAGTTTCTTGCTCAATAACCTAGACGTATTTGCATGGAAGCATGAAGATATGGTGGGTGTTAACCCCAAGTTTAGTTGCCTCCATCTTAATATCGACTCAAAATTTAGCCACTATAGGCAAAGAAGAAGGGCATTGAAAACAGAAAGATATGAATCCTTGAAGGAGGAGGTGCAAAGGTTAATATCCAACGGGTTCATCAGAGAAGCTGTCTATCTGAGGTAGATATCTAATCCAGCTCTGGTGAAGAAGTACAACGGCAAGTGGAGAGTCTACATAGATTTCTCCAAGCTGAATCAAGCATGTCCCAACGACAATTTTTCACTCCCCAATGATTGACCAACTCGTAGATTCTACAGCATGACATAAGCTTTTGAGTTTTATGGATATATATTCAGGGTAAAATCAATTTCTCATGCACCAATCCGACGAGGAAAACACTTCTTTTATCACAAATAGGAAGCTCTATTGCTATAAAGGCATACCTTTGGTTTGAAGAATGCTGGGGCTACCTATCAAATGCTCGTTAATCGGATATTTGCCTACCTCATTGGTAAAAAAATGGAGGCGTATGTGGATGACATATTAGTAAAAAGCCTCAAAGTTGCAAGCCACGTCGAACACCTAGAGGCCACTTTTAAGGTTTTAAAGAATTATATGATGGTTGAACTCGCTGAAATGTGCTTTTGGAGTAGCCTCTAGAAAATTTTTGGGTTATATGGTCAATTAAGAGGCGAGTTCAGGGAAAATCAATGCTTTACTAGACATGAGGTTCTCTTGCAAGCCCAAGAAAGTGTAAAGCCTAATAGATCGTCCTACAGCGTTGAGCTGATTGGTATCAAAGGCAACCGATAGATGCTTCTCATTCTTCAAGATCCTCAAAGGATGAAAGAGGTTCTAATGGAATGAAGAGTTCGAAATGGCTTTTCAAGAGTTGAAAAAACATTTGGGAGAAGCCCCTTTCTCTCAAAGCCTAAGGAAGGAGAAGTACTATTGCTATATCTCGTCGCGTCTCCAGAAGCTGCAAGACCCTCTTATCAACAAAATCACGATACGCAAACATGGAGAAGCTTGCTCTTTTCCTAATATTCTCATCCTGAAAATTGAGGCCCTATTTCCAGGCCCATAGTATACGAGTATTGACCAACTTCCCACTTAAGCAAGCGTTCTAGAAACCTAATACCTCGGGAAAGCTAATAAAGTGGGTTGTAGAGCTAAGCGAGTTCAATATTTCGTACAAACCAAGGACCTCCGTGATGGGGCTAGCGTTAGCAGAACTCACCGATGGCCCAGATATCAACATGATAATAGAACCAGTAGATTCTCCAGCTTGAATCATGTTTGTCGACAGATCTTCTTGTAAGTCTAGAAGGACACAAGCTCAATTGTGCAATAAGATTTGGCTTCAAGGCCTCTAATAATGCAATTGAATACAAGGTGTTGCTAGCGGGCATCAGGTTACCTAAGGAAATGCAAGTAAAGAGATTGGTGGTTAATAGCGATTCACAATTGGTAGTAAGTCAAGTCAATGACAACTTCACCGCAAGAGATAAGAGCATGGAAGCCTACCTCAAGAAGGTTCTGGATTTGCTTCCATCCTTTGAAAAATTTGAATTAACCCAGATACCAAGGATTGAGAACATGCACATCAACGCTTTATCAAAGCTAGCCAACAACAAGGAAGTACCAATTGAACACCTCTCCAAACGGAGAGGTAGTAATGTGGAATGAAAGGGACCCCACATTGGATGCAACCAATCATCGCCTTCTTGAAGGATTAGGAGCTACCCGAAGACAATGAAAAAGCTCACAAACTCAGGCGTAGGGCTGCCCACGATGTACTTCAGGACGAAGTACTTTACAAGAAAGGCTTCGCGTCGCCCCTCTTGAGGTGAAACTAAAGAGAAGAGGCCAATTATGTGTTGCACGAGATTTATGAAAGATGTCAATTAGGTTTAGCTTTAGCGCGGAAAGTGTTAAGACAGAGGTTATAAAGAGATGCAACAAATGTTTGTGCTTCTCAAGTCCCCAATTATCCTACAAAGCAAGCAAATGTAGGGCCCCACGTCGCCTCAAAATATATTTTGACACGAGGTTGATCTACCAAACCCCTTCCTGTAGCCAAACCAATATGCTTGCCAACCTTACCGAACCACACTAACCCTCATGGGAAGAGCTGGCCCGTGAGTAGAGGCGAGGCCACGGAAGGGGCTCAACACGAGATCTCTTAAGCAATCTTTTTTATATATGATTGATGTGACAATTCACCGTCACCGTCACCGTCGCCACTGCCGGCCTACCCATCAAGTCCAAAGCTGCAAGTTAGGCATTATAGATGCTAGAGTGGTACTAGCATTTAAGGCTTATGATTGATTGATGTCTAAGATTAGAGGCATCATATGCACAGATGATGCCATGTATCTTTTCATCCGACGACTCTCATTCATCTTCTTATAGTATAAAGGCTCACACTTAGTGCCAATTGAAGATAATGCAAGTTTAAACTCTCAAGTTATAACTTCGTCTATCACCGTTCTATTTGTTATTCCCCAAAGCTGATCCCCTTTTTATATTGAAGGCTCACATTTAAAACTCTTTCACACTCATATATTTAATTCTCTAACTGATTTGACCTTCGGAGTGCGCACGACCAATTCCACCATTATCGGAGGAAGCCATGTGTGATTAACGGTTTGTCTAAGTGTGCAGGAACTAATCTTGTATGGATGTGAGATGCATTATGATATGTTTGTCACGTTAGATGTACATTTTTTGATGTAAACAAATACGACCTCGAAAGGATTGCATCATGCATGGTTAACACGCTGTCTCTTCTAGACTAGTACTATCAACATGCAAATTTCTATACGTTACTGTATTATTTTTGGCGTATTACGAGAAAATTTGACTGTATTTATGTTAATAGTTTTTTTTCCTGAAAATTGTAGTAGTTATTAGTCTTGTCATTAATCCTATTAATTATCTTGATCAATTTGACAAATATGTAATCATTACCATTGTCTCTAATTTTCCTGAGTTTTATGATTTCTTTTCCATTAATTGGTTAGCATGTCAATTGGTCACTCAAACATTTCCACATGACTCTACATCCCTGCAATTACTACCATGTTGGTGTCAATACTGTCCGTTCATTCTATTGATAGTTTGTTTGTGTAATTTTTATATAATCTTAGTCCATGTTTGAACTCCATTTTTTCAAAATAAACTTTGTAAAAAGAGATTTTTTTTGAAGAATGTGTCGTTAAAAAGTAAAAAAATGTTTTAGATTTACATTCAAAATTATTTTATTGAGAGAATGTGTGGTTCAATATAAGGTTCGAAAAAAAAATTATAACTCTCAATTTATAGAATCTTTCTTTCTAAAATTGTAAAGACAAAAAGGTATAAAATTCTGTCATTCCTTTCAATATTTTTTGTCTCAATTATTTGCAGTTTCCAACAGTGAATAAGTAATCCAGAACAAGGGGAATTGTTCACAGGCACCTCACAGTGCTACGTTGGTAGCACATGTATGATGTCTCTTTTTGTTTTTCGACTAAAGATTAAAGAAAAACTGCCAAGAGAAAATCTGTAAAAAATCTATGAACCATTTTCGGTACACCTAGCATCACTCACGTGAATTATTAGGAAAAAATGGTGTGAACATTTTTTGTAATAGGTTAAAGCTGTCTTAATTTTCCAAGCATATCACTATACTGGTTTCTTCTATTTGTCTTTTAACCATTGCTTTGTCTCTTCGATTCCATTAGGACCAAAATCAAAAAACTTTTAAAAAGATCAACTACAGTTTACACGTTTAATAACAGTATTATGATGAAACGTCACGACCACGAGTAAAATTTCAATATTTTTTTATGTAAAATTGTCGATTACTATTGAATCCACCACAATATTACCTGCCTCTAAAATATTGCAACTTGCCACTACTAATTATGTACCGATAGACAAACGTTTAGTACGTGGCTAGTAAGCATGCACACACTTAGCAAAATTTTACCGACAAAATTTTTACCCACTTGCTAAGTGCCATATATGATTATTATCTGTAATTAGTAACGATAACAACATCACTTACATATACCGTTATGAGGTCAATTTTCATCGTCTTAATATAATCATGACTTCTATTCTTCTAAATTCTAACCCTAATCATGATTTTAGCCAAAAATTGACGATGTAACCACTAGTTTTACTAACCAGCACCACTGCAAATATTTCTCATCTAATTACACTACTTCACCCTCTATAGCTATATAATTGGTTGTTGTTGAAATCAGTAATGATTAAATTATATCTTCTCTTTACACTTTTGCTGAATATAATTTGTAGTGTATCCAGTCACCTGCTTGCACTTGCAGTTAGTTAGAGCAAGAGTTGACAAATTAAATGACGTGGAATGACGACACAAATGCAATAATTATTGTTTAAGAGAATTAAGTTTTTCTATTTTAAGTTTATTAATGTTGAAGTTTCTATTTATGAGAAGAAATGTCAAAATATGTATAGTAATATTGCTATATCTAAGGTTGCTCTTATTTTGAATTTTAAACTAATGATTTGGCGTGTGGGTATCAATTTGATTTACTATAACTATAAATATATTAGGATCGAACTCTCCAACCTTTTACTTAATGTGGAAATGAATACAATCTTCAAAATCGGTAACGTTATTTATTTTTATTGAAATATATTGTTATGAAAGGTAGCGAGGCTACTGTCTCGCTACATCCGAAATCCATTGTCACTCCATTGTCACATAGACTAGTACTGTACTCCATTAGAGATAATAATGTGAGATTAAGCACTCGTGATGAAAACTGACAACGAGAATGTTGAAATTCTCGTGAATTAATATCGGAGGGAGAAATTGTAAAATGTAAACTGCTTAATAGTTTCTTAATTTCAACGTTAAAGTTGCATTCATATTTAACTTCTACATTGTTGATTATCTAATGTAGGGATCCAATCTCACGGTATTAAATCGGCTCACTTTGAATGTTGGAAGACATTTCCGCACTACCAAAAAGGTTGAGAGGTCCCACTAATTTTCTCTATTAACTTTCCCAAGCTAGCAATATAACTAATCTGTTTAAATGATTATTTTCTATATTATATTACAAACATATATAAAATTGAGTACTATAGTTATGTAAAATATGATAGTAAAAAAAACAAATACCTCTCCTGAAATTATGACAAATAGAAAGACACAAATTGCATATTTTACGGTTTCTCCTATGCATTATTTGTTCTCTTATTTGTGTTTTTTCAATTTTAATTTAGACAAAAAAATATATTTTTAGTTTAAAGAAACTTAATTTTTTTGGTATAAAATAATTTTTTTCTTGAAAATTAATTTCACATTTAAAAATATGAACCAATTAAAATTTATTTAAATATTTACTGTGAAGAGGAACTAAAATGAAATCTAAATTAAATTTAAGCATTTGATGTCAAATTTATTTTATTTTTAGTATAATGATTTTATAAAATCTAATTTACAATATATTAAAGGATAATTATATTACCACTACAAAACTTAATTGTTACACCACAATTTTAATAATTTTTTTTTTTAATTTACTTAAATGAAACTAAATAGAATTACTTAATTCCCACAATTTTATACAAATTATTAACATAAAACATTTTCACGAAAAAACATCAAAATCACCATCTTTTATCCATGAATCACAAGTACCATGGGGTGAGGCTGCGCAACTGGAGAAGTTGGTGGCACCGGATTTGAAGAAATAACAAATGCCAGCAGGAGAAGCCAGATTGAGGAAGGAAACTTGAATGTGTTTTCCTTTACTTTCTCTCTCATATGCACAATTCTCTCTCATCCGATGACGACCGAGGTCATCGACACTTTTGTCCTTGTTTACATTGTCTTCTCCGCCACAAACAATAAAAGAAGTGTCAGAGACTCCCAGGTTTCGGTAATATCCGTGATTAAGTTTTAAGCCGAACTTTTCATTCGTTATCTAGCAAAACATACGTCATAATTTTATCAAGTTAAGTTTTTTTTTTTCAATCAATTTTTTGCTGTTGATTAAAGGTATTATCACCACTGTCTGTAGAATCCACCCAACAAATGGTGGCGCCGGCCCTTTTGGATCTGACAGAGGTGGCGATGACTGGATGTTTGGATTTGTCGCTGCCGCCTATAGCGGGCTCTTCTAGTGGCGATGCTGACAAAATTTCTCTCTACCAAGTTTGTGTCTTCCAAAAAATCTGGAATAGGTGAAAAAGAAGAAAAAAATGAGGAGTAATATTGAGATGATGTGTACACCACAATTTTATTTTATTTTTAGTTTTTATTGAATTAGGGGTATAATTGTAAATTTATCGTGGTGTATTTATTTAAATTATATTTTAATTGTGGTTTGATTATAATTTGGTGTAGTAAATAAATTTTGTGGTGATAATATAATTAACGTATATTAAATATTACAAGTGAAAATCATTTTTTGGACGATTATAATTCTACTATAATTCAAGTATTTCAATAATGCCTTACTTTTTGTTTTTCAATATGCCCATATTATTAATTCTCAATTAATTAATATTTTCATTCATTTAATCATTAAATTTAAAAATTATAATAAATACTACAAAGTTCTTGTTCATGCATGTATTTCCTATTATTAATTCTCAATTAACAAACATTCACATTCATTTAATTAAATTAATTAGAATTTCACATTAACACATCAATATCTCTATTATTAATTCTCAATTAATTAACATTGACATTCATTTAGCATCCAGATTCACTTAATTAAAAATTAAATTATATTTCTTTCGTACAAATGATTTAAGATTGATTGCCACATATATATTACTACGTATTAATTTTAAATTAATTAATATTTACGTTAATTCATTTATCGTATTTGTCATTCATCTTCATTTATACATTTAGTTGTAATTCTAATACACTCACATTCAAGTATCAATTTCACTACTTACATGCATCTATAACAATCAATATTTATTTTCAAGGACTTGTATTTCCCTCATATTTAGATCAAAAGGATAAATGGAAAATCAAATATTACTTTGTCGGTACTTAAATAACATGCAACACACATTCAACTCTGACAGTATATATAAATGTTAAGAGTAAAGGGAATAATATTAATGATACTAAATCAAGTGATATGAAATATTAATAATTTTTAAATAATCTTTTATTAAATCATTCTAACACGTGTATTTATGTTGATTTATTAATTATTGTCCATTGATAGTGCAATATATATAAATTCGTCACAAAATATTAAAGATTAATCTAGGTAGAGGTGATGATAAAAATTGTCTATGATCGAGTCATCGATGGGTGAGTCAATTGAATATCATACTAAGATAATTTCGTTCAATTGCTAACTTGCAACAATCTATCATCTTTTATCTTACCTTGAACCTCATAGATAGGATTGAGACCATATCTGCCTCAATAAATAAATAAATAAAAAGGAAAGAGGTTTGTAACCTGAGCTATTATTTCAATCCACCATCTTTGAAATCATAGACATTCTTAAACTATACATAATAATTAATATTTATAGAATTATTGAAAACCTCCGTATTACATATTATTTTGTTGACAAGTCTATCATTTGGTACATCATTTATATTCAACTACAATTACAAAAAAGAATGTACTAGTGTTTGTCCAATCATCTATATGTATACATGAGCTTCGTTGTGTTGACAAGTTTCATATTGATACGTCATTATTATTTAGTGGCAGGTTTGCTTGGCTCCCTTGCTCTGAGCAAGCTTTAGTAATTGGTTGTCTCCTAGAATCAACGATTAGAATGATTTAACTTATCGCTTATCACGACGTAACAGGCTCTCAACACCATTAAAATATAGATTAATAGGAAGACTGAAACTTTCGTGACCTGAACTTTTAGAGTCTGGTCCTTCAAAACAAAGAAAGGTTGGAACTCTCCGTTCTTTCCATATAAGGAATCTATCTGAAATTGATAAATCGACATGATATGATTGCAAGACTAGTGTATTATCAATTGATACGTCATCATTGTTTAGTTACATCATTTGTACTCATTTAAATACCAGATACAAGAGAATGGAGTGTGCTACATTTTCCAATCATCTATGTATACTTTGTACAAAAATTTGTCTATGAAGAACATTAGCCGCCTAGTCATTGCTTTTAATAGGAGAAAAGTTGTTACTATTGTCATCATCGAAATAGTTAGTAGGTGAAGTGTTCATTCTTCAACAAAACATTGTTCCTGTAAGTACTTGGTAAATTTAGTCAAAAAAAATGTCGGTAAAAGTTATGTAACCATCGGAATTTGTCATGCAGACGTAATAAGCATTGCTCGGTCTCTATTTCCTAAAATTTATTTTTTTTCTCAAACTCATTTCTAATCTTACATTTCGAATAAAATAATTTTGCATATAGATTCCATAGAAATGATCGTTCCTGTAAGTACTTGGTAAATTTAGTCAAAAAAATGTTGGTAAAAGTTATGTTACCATCGGAATTTGTCGTGCAGACGTAATAAGCATTGCTTGGTCTCTATTTCCTAAAATTCATTTTTTCTCAAACTCATTTTTAATCTTTCATTTCGAATAAAATAATTTTGCATATAGATTCCATAGAAATGATCTCCTACTCATGATGAGTAGGTTAAAACATGTCCACATTCCATTATCTTTTTCTATTTTTTGAACGGACGATCTCCAAAAAAAAAAATCACACTTTATAAATCTATTTTAAAATAATCTCTACGAAGAAGGTGACTTTATGTGATTGATATAACAGTTACACCTTTATACGTGGAAGGTTGGGCCTATAATTTTTTAAACAGAATATGTAGGATCACACAAAGCACAAAATTCAATATGACAAGACACCCCAACCTCAGCCCTGATTCCCACTGCCAAATATTCTCGTATTAACATTCCATACACTAATTTATTTTTTTCCTGTCTAAATTGAGCTAACTACACCTACCTTTATTCTAAGCATGTGTTTAATATTTTAATAATTCCGTCTATTATGTTGTTTCAAGTAGCAAACCACAAATACGAGGTTTGAATTTCACAAAAGAAAAGAAGTTAATAAGAAAAAATTAGGAAGAAAAAATTATTTTAATATATATATATATATTAAAAAATATATATATATACACTTGAAACCACAAATACGAGGTTTGAATTTCACAAAAGAAAAGAAGTTAATAAGAAAAAATTAGGAAGAAAAAATTGTTTTAATATATATATATTAGTTTTTAAATATTTTAAAGATATTCAAAAACTCATTATTTAAAAAAAGAAAATTCAAACCAGTCTTTTCCAAAATTTTAATCATAAATAGAAGACTTTAGCCTAGTGTTAAGAATAAGACAAGTTATAGACGAGAGTGAAACTACATAAAGAAATTACATGACTAATTATTAGTGATGAAAGGTGGTTTTAGCTAACTTTCGTCATTAATTGACTCGTGTTTCAGAGGAAAATAATAAAAACGTAAACCATACCCGATAGCTCGATCATAAACCATGGTGGTAGTAGTAGACAATAGTAATTAATTGTGTCCATACATTCATTAAAGAGAAATTTTCGCTACTAATTTTACGTGTAAAAATCAATCACTCTTTTCTAGTGAACTCTTAAAACACAATATTTGAACTTATCTATTACATGAATTCTGACCCTGTGAGAATCGGGCCGCCTCCAAGAGCCAGCAATTTTCCGGTCAATGCCCATCATTTTGCTTGTCATCCTTGACCAGCGTAGTGCTGATCATTGTGGTCAAGAACCAGCATAATGACCAGTAAAAACTGGTTTAAGCTTTATGAGCATCATGCGGCTGGTCAAGCTAGACCAGCATAAAAATAAACGGGCGGGAACCCAGGCTAGAGTCCACAGGCACAACGCCCCGACAGGGAATAGGGTGGGCCTGCCATGGCTTAGTCTAACCTGACAATTATGTGTTGTTCCCTCATCAGTTATCAATCTTTTTGTCATGTCTTATTACGTGTCTTCTCGATATTCATAAATCTTGTGACATGTTTCTCTCCTGATTTTCTACGTCTTTAATAATTGCCTATATAAAGGCCTCAAAATGTTCTAGGTAACTTCTAGTGAACTTAGAATCACTATTGAGGATTTGAACTTCTAGTGAACTTAGAATCACTATCGAGAATAAATCTTGACTGTTACAGAAAAGAATTTGACCGTATTGAAAGGGTTCGACGAGTGGAGAAAGTGATTTAGTCATATGACATCATTTGGCATTGATGAGATTCCTTGATGATATTTTTTTACAGTTATGAGTAGAACCTAAAGGGGAATATATCCAAGTTAACTGAAATAATTAGAGGTCCTCTTGGATTTTATGGACGGTTTATAAGGTTAAAACGACATGGGCTTCTCCTTCCTTGGGCCGTTACTTGGCTCTATTAAAGAAACCCAAGACAGAGGATCAAAATCTAGGTTTAGATGTTAATTGCTGACATTTTGTTCTTTTACTCGATGGAAGTCAAATTCTAAACAAATTAATTTACAGTACTACTTTTATTTTTAATAATCTGTTGATGTGGAAAATTACAAGGAACATTTTCTTTAGTAGTGATAACATATTTCTTTTTAATATTTGCATAATAAGCTATATATAATAGTGAACTCAATCGCATCTATATTTGAGCCCATTTTTTGCCCAAAATGCATTTTGAGATTGTATTTTGATGGAAAATATTTGTTTAAAAAATAAGAAAAATTTTGGATTTCCATGTAATATTATTTATTGAAAATATTTGATTGAAAATTTAAAAAAAAAGTATTTTGTAAATAATATGAATCGGACAAGGGCTAAGAGAGTAAAAAGATACTAATAGGTAAAGTGTCACATCATGAAAATTCTGGATAGTCCATGTTATATAATTTACGAACTACAAAATATGAAAGGCTTAGTTTGTTATTGACTCATATACATAACTAGAATGATTCTGCAAGCACGGGAAAAAAAAAAAAAAAAAGATAGAATTTCAATTCCCACTCAAGAGGTGGGAATTTCAATTCAACTAAAACCAAGAAAACTAGCAAAATGTGGAAAACCAATTTCAGGAAAAAAAGTGCCATCAATATGGCAAAAGTGCCATCAAACATAACAAAAGTAGAAAATGGAATTTCGATTCCAACTTCTATGGAAAATAAAGGCCTATCAAACAAGGCCCAATCAAAGGTCGGATGTGCTATATTATTATTATTATTATTATTATTATTATTATTATTATTATTATTATTATTTTTCTATCTCAAGCGTCCTACTCCACTTTGATTTCTATAGGGAAGAGAGAGCGTTTCGGACGACTTTATTTAGCAGAAGTGTTATATCTTTCCAATATGCTCTCTATTTGTCTGAGCTAACATATAATTTGTAAATGCACTAATGCTGCACTATAGACTTTTGGTTCTACTTCTTTCTTATCTTTTCCCTGCATTTTTTTTGGTGATTTCTTGTATTGATTTTGCAATGTCTCTGCGCAATTCAAACTATCGTGGAAAAGGAAGAGGTTGATTTTTATTTTTTTGGTTATGTATCGTTATTTAAGGTTTAATGCAATTTGAGATTAATGTTTGAGGAATTTTATTTTGAAGGCAATTTTAGATAAATTCTTTAGCATTTCTTGGCTTTTCAGGCTTTTCAAAATTTATAGAAATGGTCTAACAACATTCTCATTTGCATTTACTCTAAGTTGGTAAAAGGATAATAATTATATTCTAACATTTGATTGGACATGGTGAATGCATTTCTTGACGTTTAATACTGGGTGTGTTATGTACACCCACTTTCTGAGGGACTCGTACCTCTACTTTTCTCATCTTCCCTGCATGTTTTTTGATGAAATCTTGTAAGCAATTCAGACTCATTTTTTTAGGAGATTTCTTGTATTTATTTTGCAATGTCAGTGAGGTATTCATACTATAATAAATAATGGAAGAGCTTGAATTTTTTTGGTTCTGTATCAATATTTAACATTTAACGGAATTCGAGACGAATGTTTAAGAATATTGTTTTTAAAGCAATTTTAGATAATTTCTTGACTTTTTAGGCGGTTCAAAATTTATAGAAATGGAGTTAACAACGAAGGAAATTTGCGTTTTCACGTAGTTTGTAAAAGGTAATAATTAAATCTGAAAGTTCGATTGGACGTAGTGAATGCATTTCTTGTTGTCATTGAAAATTGAATATGAATAAGCACACCCACTATCTGAGAGCCTAGCACCTCTACCTTTTTTCTTATCGTTCCCCTGCATTTGTTTTGGTGATTTCTTTTGTTTACTTGCATGTCTGCAAGCAATTCACACTATCTTAATAGAAGTATTCAACAATCAAAAAATGTTACAAGGAGGCCAAGTCTGCAAGCTCCAATCAAATGTCGACTTGCGGAAGGTGTACTGATTACCGTATAGGGCATGGAGGTGGTAGGCACTGCACTCTCGAGGGTTGCCCTCATGCAGCAAGATGTAAGATGGGATTTTGTATTCGTCATGGGGAGGCAAAAGGTACAAGATTGAAAATTGCACAAAGAGTGCTGAGTGTATTTCTGGTCTCTGCATATCCCATATGAAGGTGGCCATCGGTGCTCAAAGGGTTCCCAAGGGAGTACAATGTTCTGTAAAGCTCACAGTGGTAGCAGAAGGTGCACGTTTTTGGGGTGCACAAAATGTGCAGAAGGGAGCACTCCATTCTGTAAAGCCATGGCTGGGGCAAAATATGTCAATTTTAAGGGTGCACAGAGAGCGAGCATGTGGGAACTTCATTTTGTGTTAGTCATGGTGGTGGCAAGAGATGCACTGAACTCGAGTGTACTAAGAGTGCAACATGGCGCATGAAAGCTGACGAATGAAATTTGTAATTGCACTTATGTTGCACCGTCGAACATTGGCTCTACTTTCTTATCTTTCCCACACATCCTTTTCTGTGATTTTCTATATTTATTTCGCAATATTTGCGAGCAATTCAAACTATCAAAAGAAATAGAAGAGCTTGAATTTTTTGGTTCAGTATCAATATTTAAGGTTTAATGAAATTTGAGGAAATTTGCATTCAGGTTAAGTTGGTAAAATGTAATATTATATCCGAAAGTTTGATTCGATGTAGTGAATGCATCAATGCATTTCTTGTCATTACTATTGATGTCTTCGAGCAATTAAGACTACCATATTAGAAATATTCAACAATCTGAAAATGTTACAAGGAGGTCAAGTCTGCAAGCCCCAATCAAAAGTCGAATGTGCAATTTTTATTATTTTTCTCTATCTCAAGCCTCCTACTCCACTTTGAGTTCCTTGGGGGAAGAAGGAGCGTTTCGGATGGCTTTATTTAGCAGAAGTGTTATATCTTTCCAATATGCTCTCTCTTTGTCTGAGCTAAATATAATTTGTAAATGCACTAATGCTGCACTATAGACTTTTGGTTTTACCACTTTCTATTCTTTTCCCTGCATTTTTTTTTTTTTGGTGATTTCTTGTATTGATTTGCATTTACAAGTTGGTAAAAGGATAATAATTATATTCTAATATTTAATTGGACGTGGTGAATGCATTCAATGCATTTCTTGACGTTTAATACTAGGTGTGTTATGTACACCCACTTTCTGAGGGACTCGCACCTCTACTTTTCTTATCTTTCTCTGCATGTTTTTGATGAAATCAAACTATCGTAATAAAAGACTTGAATAATCAGAAAATGTTACAAGGAGACCAAGTTCGTAAGCCCCAATCAAATGTTGACTGTGCGATATATATATTTATATTTTTTCTTTTTCTGATATCACAAGCCATCTACTCCACTTTGATTCCCATGGGAAAGGATCGTTTTTCGCTAATTTTATTTAGGAGAAGTGTTCTATCATTCCAAAATGCTCACTCTTTGACAAAGCTGGCGATGATATTTATAATAGCACAAATGCTGCACCCCCATCATTTTTTGGGAGATTTCTTGTACTTATTTTGCAATGTCAGCAAGGTATTCAGACTATAATAAGAAATGGAAGAGCTTGAATTTTTTTGGTTCTGTATCAATATTTAACATTTAACGGAATTTGAGATGAATGTTTAAGAATTTTGTTTTTAAAGCAATTTTAGATATTTTTTAGCATTTCTTGACTTTTTAGGCGGTTCAAAATTTATAGAAATTGAGTTACAACGTTCTCTGAAAGGAAATTTGAGTTTTCACGTAGTTTGTAGAAGGTAATAATTAATTATGAAAGTTCGATTGGACGTAGAGAATGCATTTCTTGTTGTCATAGAAAACTGAATATGAATAAGCACACCCACTATCTGAAAGCCTAGCACCTCTACCTTTTTTCTTATCGTTCCCGTGCATTTGTTTTGGTGATTTCTTTTGTTTACTTACATGTCTGCAAGCAATTCACACTATCTTAATGGAAGTATTCATCAATCAAAAAATGTAACAAGGAGGCCAAGTCCGCAAGCCCCAATCAAATGTTAACATGCGGAAGGCTGTACTGATTACTGTGTTAAAGACATACGGGAGTGCTATGATACCACTTGTTAAGAATTATGTATTTCTCCGATCCACTCATTGTAATTCAGGATTGAAATATCAAAATTGTATGATAAAGTATGAAGTATATGATCGTAAGCAAAAGAATAATAAAAGACAAGAAATATGACACCTGAATTTGAAGATTTTATTGACTCATGAACAATAATGGAGAAATATAGAATTGATCTAAAGTTCTAATAATCACCGAGGCTAAACTATCATATATTCTCAAAAACCTCTCTTATAAATTATACAGAAGAGCCAAGTATATATAGACAACTATGTATGGTGATGTCTAAACCCTAGTACATGAGTTATAGTTGAAGTAGAATGCAAAAAACGTGTTAAAAAGCGAAAAAAGCCTAGGTTGGATAACTATGCCGCTCGAGCGATGAGCTAGCAATAGATCCGTCGCTTGAGCGCCAGGCGGGCGATAGGCGAGCGACCAACTCTTGGGAAAAAACTTGCAGGTGTTGCTCGAGCGGCCAGCTTGCGGTATAATAGTGAAAATGCGGCGACTTTGCTTCCCGATCCATAATTTCAACATTTTCAAGTCCAATACAAATTCTAACTTGCAAATAGAATTTCAACTTGAATAAGACTTCAATAGCAATCCAAATTGAATTCCTCTTTACGTGTATTTCAATTAGAATTCTTCAATTACTTCAATAAGTAATTCGAGTCACACCCAAATTCTAACATACTGAATACGGCATGGAGGTGGTAGGCACTGGACTCTCAAGGGTTGCCCTCATGCAGCAAGAGGTAAGATGGGATTTTGTATTCGTCATGGGGCGGCAAAAGGTGCAAGATTGAAAATTGAACTAAGAGTGCTAAGGGTATTTCTGGTCTCTGCATATCCCATGAAGGTGGCCGTCGGTGCTAATATCCTTGGTGCTCAAAGGGTGCCCAAGGGAGTACAATGTTCTGTAAAGCTCACTGTGGTAGCAGAAGGTGCACGTTTTTGGGGTGCACAGACTGTGCAGAAGGGAGCACTCCATTCTGTAAAGCCATGGCTAGGGCAAAAGCGTGCACAGAGAGCGATCATGTGGGAACTTCATTTTGTGTTAGTCATGGTGGTGGCAAGAGATGCACTGAACTCAAGTGTACTAAGAGTGCAAGAGATGGCACACCGACTATTGTGTTCATCATGGCGGTGGAAAAAGGTGCAAGCTGGAAGGATGTACAAAGAGTGCAAAAGGTAGAACTGATTTTTGCAAAGCACACGGGGGAGACTCGCACCGCTACTTCTTTCTTATCTGTTTCCTGCATTTTTTTGGTGATTTCTTCTATTTATTTTGTATTGTCTGCAAGCAATTCAGACTATCATAGTAGAAGTATTCAACAATAAAAAATGCTACATGGAGGCCACATCTCCAAGCCCCAATGAAATGTCACCTGTCCAATAATTGTTATTTTTTTCTTTTATATCAAAAGGCTCCTACTCCACTCTGAGTCCCACGGGGAAGAAAGAGCATTTTGGTTGATTTCATTTAGCAGAAGTGTTCTATCATTCCAAAATGGTAAATCTTTGTCAAAGCCGACGAGTAAAATTTGTAATTGCACTATTGTTGCACCGTCGAACATTGGCTCTACTTCTTTCTTATCTTTCCCACACATCTTTTTCTGTGATTTTCTGTATTTATTTCACAATATTTGCTACAATTCAGACTATCTAAAGAAATAGAAGAGCTTGAATTTTTTGGTTCAGTATCAATATTTAAGGTTTAATGGAATTTGAGGAAATTTGCAAGCCCCAATCAAATTTCGACAGTGCGATATTTATTTATTATTATTATTTTTATTTATTTATTTATTTTTTAGTCTCAATACTCTACTTTTGAGTCCCATGGGCAAGAAGGTGGGTTTTGGCTTACTTTATTTAGCAGAAGTGTTCTATCAGTCCAAAATGCTCACTCTTCGTCAGAGAAAACGAATTAAATTGGTAATAGCACTAACGCTGCACCATAACCACAAGACCTTGCAGATTATAATTTTATTCCAACACCATTACAAAATTCCATGCAGTCGAGAGAGGTGGTCTTAACGAGATATACATCACCATCACCAGTCATAAGATGGGATACATTTGCGCTATGGCCAAACCGAAAATCAACTTTTGGGTAGTACTCAAACATCAGAGGGGCCGTTAGACCACAGGCTGGTAGTTGTTCCAGTTCCTTCATGCAATATGCACAACACATTCAGCAATCAAAACATCCCCTCAAAGAGATAAGAATGATCAAACATATTGAAGGTGGTGACAACATTAACCCTGATGAGTTGGACTTGACCTTGAAGCTGTGAAAATTCTTAGTATTGCTATTGAAGAATGAAAGGACTCGATGAACTGTTTTGATTAAAGTGCGCTTTTGTCTTGTCCCCCAAATCTATAAATGACTACAAACATGTTCTCCTTTATGTGGGAGTGCGCATGTTTTTTCTTCTTCATTTTAAGTCAACTTCTCTTCTGTATGAACTTTGTTTTGACTGTTTTCACTTTTATATTCACTGAACAGTTTTGTGTTAGATGTTAGGAATTATGGTTTTTGCTCAGAAGCTAAAATCATTTTTCGTAGGTAAATCATTGATGCATGAAATTGTAGAAAGGCTTTGATTTTTGTTTGAACTAATGATTTTACTATTATATTTCATTTTTCGAATATAAAAAATGAAAATTAATGAAGCTAAATGTAAAACAGCTGAACAGCTGAAGGAATCGACAAACATTTGATCAAGATGACGATCATATGTAGAAATTGTACTTCTCTTTTGGGGCAAGCAAATGTTCTGTCAAAGTACTTGAGTGTGGTTTCTTTGAGTAAGTTAACTGATTATCAGTTTTGGTGGCTTTTCTCTGAAACTTTACGAGGTGTGGTTATTTTGATAATTTTAGATTTGCTGTCTAAAATATTAAATTTGACAGAGTTGTTTGCCGACCTAGCTAATGTAAGAATGATATTAGATTTAATAAGCTAACACGTTTCTTCTTCGGAGTTGTATTCTTTATTCTACTTGGAGAACACTTCAGACCTGTAGAATTTAGTATTAACTGAAATGGAACTCATTCTTGAGAATTTAGTATCTAATGGTCCTAACCCTGTCAGAAACTTCCTAAAACAACTATTGCCCCTAAAAGACTAGCTCGTCAAATCCAGTTTATTCCATTCAATGTCCTTAAATCTAGAATACTTTTAAATGTTTAACAATCGACAAAATGCTGTCACAGCTTGTAAACACTGGCTGATCCGCCTTGATTTCCATCCTGAAGCTCTATGTGCCAATCCTTGATCTTTTTCTTTTTTGGTTTGGCTGGCTGGTCCTTTCTGGTTTATGACATCGTTTATGTCTCTTTCGCTATCTATCAATTTTTTTTTTTGAATATCAAGCTTACCTCTGGATTGCATGGAAAAGTTTTCTTTGGTTGCATTCAGACATGTGGGCTGGCATTTGAAAAAGGCCTAAATGGCGAGTTTAAACTCTTTTCTTTCCTTTTAAAGACTTCATTTACAAAATCTAAGTTTTGAAAACTGGCGGTTCTTACTTTGGAAAGACAGAGGCTTGGTTTCTAATTTCAAAATTTCCATGAACTGAAGTGGACTTGGTCTGATGGGATGTTTTACTATAGGCAGTTCTAAATAGAATGGAATAGCAAAAAACTGTTCATGTAGTTGTTCCATAGTTTATTGGTGATAACACATACTTTTGCTGTTGCCTTGAATCTCTTTTAATACCTTTTTATGAGGCTGTTTAAAGGCCAGATGCAAATAATCTTATAGGACCAGTGATGCTTGGGTACTCTGTTAGATGTGAATTGTCTTCAATGAATGAATAGTAATCTCATAATAATGATGATGCAAAAAAGGTTTGAAGAAATAGTTTTTATACTTGAAGTAAACTTGAACACAATGAGCAAGTATAGCAAGCACTGTTGATAGTCTGATACCCCTTTTTAGCATTTAGCCTCTTTAAAATAGTCTGATACCACTTGATAGTCAGATATGCATGATATGCACATCTCCTTTTCCAGATGACTGGAACTAAATGACTAAATGCACCAATTACTCTACTTCCTTCTCTTGATGGAACTGGATTTCTTTCAACTTTTCAGGATAAGATATTTAGGCTGGCATCCCTCTTCGTTTTTCCGGTGAGCTGGACAATATTAAAGATGAAAACGATGCTAAAATAGTGTATTGCTTTTCAATCCTGTTTAACTGTGTACAAGACATGCGCTGAGTGCACTAGTGGAGGGAAGTGGATTGCTACTAGCAATTGAAAGGCTAATCTCGACAATACGTGGCTTGAAACTGTAGAGAATGACTTCTTCACTCTGATGTTTGCGGTTTAATTATGACATAATTGGTGTGTTGGTTTATATCCCAGTCGAACTAGTTCATCTTTTGTCTTGGCGTAATGGATTTTTGTTGGTTATTTGATGGCTCTAATTGGAGTGCAATTTGACTAGGTTGATGAAATTCATGGAGTGGATTCTAGGGTGTGCCAAAAGCAAGCCAAACTTTTGGCCGTGGACAAGGACTGCTACAAATGAAGCGGCTCAGATTTTATTTCACTTGGTAATAAGATACTAATTGTTTCTCTGTTTTGATTATTAGCATGGGTTGAGTTAATATTTGATTATCAACTAAGTTCTTGACACTTCCCTTTCTAGCACTGAGGCTTCCTGCATGAGACGATTTTTATCGTTCCCTCTCGTTCCTTTCGCATCTTTTGTAGAATACCGTGCAATGTTTCTAAAGTTTTTCTAAACCTTTAGCCTTTATGGCATAACCTTAACATTTTATACACACAAGGCAGCTCGTGATGCAGGTGAGCAAAGGGAGGAATGTCATTATTTTGCACAATGGTGTCTTCTTTTCCCTTGGTTATTAGAGAGTGATTCTACAAAGGAAAGATCCCTGCAATATAGATCAGTTTGACCTACTTTCTACTTCAAATTAATCACATCAGTAGTTCATGAGATTCATATATATATAAATATATATATTGCTGTCGTATTTGGAGAAGATCTTTGGTAATTTGATTGATACTATTCAAGGCGTTTCACGGGTTTTTTCTCATCTAACTCATTTTGTGCTTCTTCGGTTTTTATTTTTTATTTTTTCACGGTCTCATCCAACGTTTTAAACATGTCATTATAGTTTCTGCAGAGCATTTCAAGAAAATTTGGTTTCAATCTATTCTACTAATTCAAAAGCAAACTCAAATGAAGGTGTACTTTTTTTCTAGATATTCTTAATACATAATCTAAAATGTCTCTTTTGGGTGACATTTAAGTACATTACAATGATATCCATTCATGCAAGGAATCCAAGTCTTTCTCCATTTTTCTTTGCTAGTCGAATTAGGCCTTGCCTTTGTTTAGAATCTGCTCCTATTGATTTGCAAAACTCAGTGATTACCTACACATTTCAATGCAGATGAAAGTGTTAGCATACTCGAACTTTGAACGAGCATGAAGAAATTAAAGATACTCGGTCGACGCCTCATCATCATCATCTTTGTATATAGTTTAGTGAAGTAGAATCTACAATTACAGACTTCAACCCTTAATACAAATACCTGTGAGTGTAAAGCAATGGCTTTGCCTCTGAGCTGATTGAACCTCTTCTTGCCTATGATGTTCCTTGTGATTACAACAATTGGAGCAAAAAGACCCTTTCCTTCATTAACATTTTTCATCATAGGCCGTGATCGGATTGGCCGTGCAACCCGAAAGTTGGTCGGCGGCGCCACGATGGCTTCGCCGGCAATGGAAGTTCCCCAGCTTCCATGGAAAGAAGAAGAAAGACCCCCTTTGAATCCAGTAGCAGAAATTGTAGCAGCCATTGGAACCAAAGAAGTAGATACTGAGGAAATATTTTGAGGTTATTTGTGTTGAAGATTTGATTTTGTTGTGGTTTGTGGTGTATGGAAGAGTGATATGAGGAGGCATGTTGAGAGCCACACATCACTTGGTTGGCTTTGGATATTTCATGTGATTTTTCTCAACACGTACCCTGCTTTTTGTGATTTAAAATAAACAAAAATGCAAAAATTGTGACTTTATCTACTTAAAAAATGCTTTTAAGCGTGACTAAGCAAGCGAAATTAAGCATTAGTATGTTGATAGGAACAAGTTGAACCCTGCTAAGATGCTCACAAAGCTTGCTTACAAGCCTGGTCCGACTCGAGTTTTGTGGTGGCTACATTTCTTTGTGGCTTGTTGCGACCTGATCCCGTCTCTATACAGAAAGTTGCAAAATATTTTAGTTTTTATATTATTTGTATTGTTATTTATTTTGGTCAAATCAACAATTTTGATACATTCACTCAATAAGTTAGGAATTCTAAGCACATTGAGACTCACAAAACGAGGAATTTGTAAGTAAAGTTCCATATAAATAACTTTTTTTTATCGGTAAAAGAGTTTGGATTTTTTTTTTTTTTTTTTTTTTTTTTTTTTGGGGAAAAATAACATTTTTTTTTCTTTTCCAAAGATTTGGGAATTTCAAGGCAAAGAAAATGTTCAACTTTTATTGTTAATCTTAGGTCATATTAATTGGTTGTGTTGTTTGAACTTTGAAGTGCTGGGTCTTGTTTTCATGATTTTGCTTTCACTAAGGAGAGTAAATACTGATTGATTGGATAATTAGGATCAAATTCAATTGTTGTACTGTGAAGAGCAATGGGAGGAAATAAGGAGTAACGATCAATCAAACATATCGGATATTGTATGATTCTACGTCGTGTTATGACTTGCTCCTATCAAGCCTCGATAGGAATTTGCACAAGTTTTGTATATATAACACACATTTTTTTTCTTTCTTTCATGGACAATGTGGGATTCTACACTAAAATAAAAACGAAAAGAAAGAAAGATGTCCACTTATTTTGAAAATTTTAGGACTATAATTGCAATTAATTGTTAGTTGTTTTGATAGGACTTATCTATAATATTTTGAAAATTTTAGGCCTATAATTGCAATTAATTGTTTATTTTTTTCTTTCTTTTCTTTTTGTTTCATTTGAATAGAAGGGTAAATTTATCATTTTATAGGAAAAATGATTGAAAATGACCTTTTGAGCAATGAAAGGTGAAGGTAGGGGTGAAAATGCCAAAAAATGAAAGGTATGAACGTTTTGCACAATGACATTGAAAGGTAGAGACGTTTTGTGCTATTTACCTAAGAAATTAAGAATTAACTATAGGTGGAAATTGTTCAAAATTTGAGAACGGATAATTTTAGCATGAAAAATCAAGAATTGGACTTTACCGTCTGTTCTTGATTACAAGTTATTTATTTATTTTATAGTTATATCCAAAAGCTTAGGTCCCAATTAAATCCTTTCATCCACGACGTTCATCAGTTACTCCTTGCTAAATGGTGGAGAGAATTATTTTTCACTCTTGTTCAAATTATTTCAACCATTGTTCAGATTAAATTAAAATATGCATGCCTCCATACTAGTAGAGGTGAAAGTGGTTCCATTTAGTTCTGGTTCCAAGAGAACCGAATCGAATCATAAACCAATGATTTTTTCGATAATTGAACCAAATAGTTTTTTAAGATGCGGAACCGAATCGAATCGAACCATTTGCTTTTGGTTTGGTTGGTTAGGTTCTAGTATTATTACTTAAATTTTCAGACTTACATTATATCCATAAATTACTAATATATACTTACATAAAAAATATAAACACCAAACATTTAGTAAGTTCAAATTATTAATAATCAAGATCATAAAATTCCAAACTAACAAACAAAATATAAACAAATGAGTCATTGTGAGAAGTTAATAATATCGAGTTTCATTTTCATCCTCTGTCCAATCAATTCCTTTACATGAAGCCGTTAGACCTACAAGAGAAAAAATGAAATATGAAACTAAAATATAAAGTTAAAACTCTAAACTAATAGGCATGGGTGGTGACAAAATGACTAAGCAAGCAACTTAGCTCTTACCATCAGATAACCATTAATAGTTTAATACTCCATTACTTATGTTGTAACTTTGAGAAACTCTACTGACATAATTCAAAATACACAATTAAAACAAACAAAAATAAATTAAAACCATTTATAATTGATAAGATGTAACGTAATAATATTTTATAAAATAAATTGGTGGCGATGAAGTTGGAGTTTCCGCACAGAAAAGCTACGATGTTGAGGTTTGAGGGATAACGAATTTAGGAAGGCGTCCAGGGATTTTGAGGGTTTGAATTTCAAATAATGCAATGAAGTGATGTTTAAACACAAATATTGAACACAATTAAAATTAATGGGCTAAACATATTTTAATGGACTGTACCAAAATAATGGCTATTAGGCTGGCTTCAATTAACATAACATCAATACAAAAAATAAAATTATACATTAAGTTTGGTTCTTGGTTCTAGAATCGGAACCGAACCAAAACTATAACCACATGATTTTTTGTTCGAAGAACCAAAACTATTATTATTTTTTTGTAGAACATAATCGAACCACTTGGTTTGGTTCGGTTCTGATTTGATTTGGTTTGGTCTGAACATTTTGTCCACCACTACATACTAGTCTAATTAATTATTTATTTACTTATCGAATCAAACTAAATTGAAATTTTATAAACTTAGTCCTTGTTTGACAACCATATTTTGTAAAAAAAAATAAAAAAATAGTTTTTGAATAGTAATTTTTTTTGAAGAATATAGTTAAAAATAAGCCCATGTTTAATAACCATTATTTATATCCAAAAATTTTCTTTTTATACTCATTTTTAACCACATATTCGCACGATAAAATATTCTTCTCGTAAATCCAAAAAATTTAATACTTTTTAATTACACATTCTCTAAAAATTTACTATTAAAAAATTCATTCTTTCTAAAAATATTTTGTCAAACAAGGACAACGTATAAGGGGAAAAAAAAGAGTTTTGAAATGATAGTTACTAAAATGGGCTTAAGAACACTTCAATTTGTAACCCGTAACCAATGTGTTGGGCCAACCCAACCTATGAGCTTTTCGACAATTTACAGTTTCTCAAATAAAATTCGAGATCAAGTCATTGACCTGATAAGATTTCGCTTTTACGACTTGAGCTAGATCTTAATCTCCGTTTTTAATTTTAAAAAATTACATACAAGATAAAAAAAACATAAGAATCACCTTGGAAGTTGACTTGCGGAGTCCATGAGCTCTAAGGGCTGAGCTCGACTCAACTCGTTCTCGAGCTCGTTGAAAAACGAGATGAGCATGAGCATGAGCTGAGCTCACACAAGCCTACGAATGACTACCCAAAAGAAATAAGCCCATATTTCATCCATATAAAGTGGAAATTACACCTATACATGAATTTTCACTTCTCGATAAAAAAATCAAGTTAAAGTTTTTTATTCAAAAACTGCCTCGCCTCGCCCCGCCCAGCCCAGCCCAGCCCAGCCCAGCCCAGCCCAGCCCAGCCCAATTTTATTCTCAAATCCTAAATCATTTTCATCTCTCTATCCTCTCCCTTTTCTCTCTAGTCGCCAATCACCATCACGGCATGGTGTTATGAGCGACCTTTCTTTTTTCTCTCTCCGGTCGCCTTCACCACCACGCGGTGCTCACATCGCTGAGTGCAGCGACACTGTGACGCCGCTACTCATTGCTATAATTCGAGTTTGTTGGTGGTTATTGAAGTTTATTAGTTGTTTCTGCATGACCGGCCTTGAAAGTTTTGAGGCACTAGATGATAAATTTTCATGAGGTCTTACACGTAAATTTTTTTACAAGCATATTAGCATCAAACATGATGGAATGAAACAATTTCTTGTAATGAAGAACATTATACATTTGGTACACGCCGTTTATTTTGTCCGATAATTACTTTTCATGTTCAAGAAATAAAATATAAAGGATTTTAGGAAACCATTAAGGTATGAGAGTGGTGACTACTTTTTATTGTCCAAAATATTCTATATTTAAAAATAAAAATTTCGAAAGCAACAACCAAAACATGAATTAGAATACATTATTGGGTAGGGAGACACCTTCATTATTCGCGTTCGAATGGTTTCACTAAACTCCCTCATAAGTAAAGTCTTGCACAACTCCAGAAACTGCGGTGCATAGTCATGTGAGTTCTCATTAGACTTGTCTGAAAATGGCATTGATTGTGAATCTGAAAGAGATTGATCACATCCTAGTAGGATAATCTGGAAATTTTGTTGGATAAACTGGAAAGCTTTCTTTCCTTCACGAGCACAATCAGAAAATCTCATTATTTTTTGTATAGATTTATCAATTGTAGATTTTATTATTTTAATTTGTTCCGAGGTTCAATTCATACAATCTAAATAAATTTTATTCAGAATTTGAAATGCATAATTTAATGTGAATGATTAACTTGTTTTAACAGATTCTCATTGGTCGTGGAGCTTTTGAATGTTTGGTGGCTTGAAATACGAGGTAAGGTACAGACGAAAATGATGTTCCCAAAGACTTCATATGCAGCTTACCTGATGTTTAAATTAGGCGAGGAAGTCTCAGGCCTTGGATCAATGAATGGAATTATCAGGCTCATTAATTGAGAGGAAGACAGTGATGCTGCAAAACGAGCTAGACCTTTGCATCTTCAACCAGTGGAGCCTCCATTGTGAAGGGTGGAAATCAAGCCATCCAAACAAATTTTGTACAGAGTTTAATCTTGGAATTATCATTAAAAGCACTCAAGGGTCTCTCTCTTCTTCTGCGTCACATAGGATCAAGAAGATGAGAGAAAGAAGCAGGCAAAATGGGCCAAGGGGTGGGGTGTTTAGCTATTTTTGGACTTTTTTTTTAGAGGCCTCAAAATCTAAGGCTCAAGGCGGTGGCCGTATTTGCCTTGGGCCAAGGCCGACCCTGGTTTTCTGGTTTGACCAGTTATGGGTGGTTTGCATTGTCGGTGGTTTATTTGTGGGTTTGCAAATATAGTGACGGTGAGGCGGTGATGGTGAGTTGGTGGTGGTGCTAGTATTGGTGGTGCGACGTCAATTGGTGTTGGTGGTGGATTGAGATTGAATTACAATGGGATGAAGAGCATCTATAATCAATTATTTGAATAGTTGTGACTAATAATTGATTAATTTGTTATTGATAAATATTATGTGACGATAAAATAAATAGTTTGTGATCAATAAATAACATAAATAACACGTGATCTAAAAAAAAATGATTTACAACTAAATTTGTAATTGTACTCATATTTTGTTAAATTGTGATAAATTAATTTGATAGTTTGTGATCGAGAAATAACTTGTAATCACTTAATTTGTTTATTTGTGCTTGAAATAAGTTGTGAGCAATAAAATTTGTAATTGAACAATAATATATGACCTATTAATTTGATAATTATTGATTGATAAAAAAATTGTGAGCTATGAAATTAATGAATTATAATAGAGAAATAATATGTGACCAATTAATTTAATAATTTGTGATTGGTAAATAAATTGTGATCTATAAAATTTGCGATTTTTGACTGTAACGTTTTGTGATTTGGATCTAGTACGTAACTGTGATCATGAATTGTATAATATTGTGACCTTAATGTATTTAATCGATAATTTTTTAAATTTTTTATTAAATTTATAAATTTTAACCATGATCCATTTTCGAAATTTTAAAATAAATTTCTTAATTTTGAAATTAGATCTTTTTAACACCTAACACACACACACAAGTAAATTCATAGTTTTTTATTTCACTTTGTAATTGTACATTCTTAGAAAAAAAAAAAAACATTTGCACAAAATTATTAAAAAATTTACTTCAAACGACGTCAAAATAATAAAAACAAATTTTATTGCACACAATATTTTTTTTTTTTTATTTTCTTCACTCTGTAATTGTACATTCTTAAAAAAAAAAAAAAACATTTGCACAAAATTATTAAAAAATTTACTTCAAACGACGTCAAAATAATAAAAACAAATTTTATTGCACACAATATTTTTTTTTTTTTATTTTCTTCACTCTGTAATTGTACATTCTTAAAAAAAAAAAAAAAAAACATATTTACTAAATTATTAAAAAATTTACATCAAACAACGTCAAAGTAAAAAAAAAAAAAATTATTGCATACAAATCAGAGGAAGTAGTAGTAACATGGTAACAGTACATAGTACACCTCAAACCCACCCAACCAAAATATCCCACTCACGCAATCTCAACCGTCCATTCCCGATCCCGCGTCCTTCCCGTCCAATCTAAACCCTTGACTTTTTACACTTCACACATAAAGCTGTCTCCCTATCACGACCCAGGTCCGCCGTCTGCACTGACACTCCTCAAACCCTCGTTTTTTAACGTCGAGAGGGAGAGAATCGCTCAACCTTTATATACACATATACATATATTTATACATGGATTCAGATCAAGGGAAGCTTTTTATTGGAGGGATATCATGGGAGACAGATGAGGAAAAGCTCAAGGAGTATTTTCAAGGGTATGGTGATGTTTTGCAGACTGTGGTGATGAGAGATAAGATCTCAGGAAAACCTAGAGGATTTGGGTTTGTTGTATTTTCAGATCCGAACATTTTGGACAGGGTTCTTCAAGAGAGACATGTTATTGATGGCCGCCCGGTGAGATTTAATGTGATTAATGATAAATATATAGTTTTTCTTCATTTTTTTTTTTTGCTTTAAATTTGGGGTTGAGGTTATATTAAAATCAATCTGGCATCTGGGGTTTTGTTGGTATGGCTGGTTTTGCTTGTATTTGTGTTTCTTTATTCATTCAGGTACCTGGGTATGTCTTCTTTTATGCGATTTTTACAGGTTGATCACTTAATTTTTTCCTCCTCTGTGCATTCAGGGTTACGGTTTTTGTTATTTTTGAACGATTTCAAAATTGTTAGCTGGGTATTATTTCTGTGTGGTCTTCATTTGAAATGTGCATATCTGATCTAGCCAATTGATTTTTTATGAGATTTATGAAGGCTATAAGCGCTGCAATTGTAATATGCACCTAATTGATATGCATATAACCTCTTTATATTCTTGGGAAAATTTTGGCCTCTTTGTACATATGAATCTCTTCATAATTGGTGGAAACCGCGGTTTTCAATAGTCAGAGTGATTTTTGCTAGCTTGTATTGGGTATCCGTGTTTGTTGCAATTATTTCTTGTTGTTGTGGGGATTATCATGTTACCTTTTACGTATAGAAAGATTTATGGGTTTTTGGTTTAAGCCTTGATATCAGTTCTCAAGTTTTTCCACGTTTCTGTCATGTCAAATAGTAATCTATTAATTTTTATGCCGTCTTCATGTATACAGCCAATTCCCCCATCCTGTGCTTCTAATTCAACAGATTATATATTGAATTGTTTCATGTTTGGCATTTAATTTTAGTCATATTACTTATTTCATAGATATAAACACCGCAGGCTTTTTCTTGTATAAACCTGTGTTTGCTTATTTTTCTTTTTACATCTCTTTGATACTAGGTGTCATTTAGTTCACCATTGAAATCAGAATGGATCAGCTTTGTTATATATTTGAAATGAAAAAACCCCTACACTGTGGGGGTGCAAAAAGAATTTAAAATCAAAATTGTAAATATATTATTTTGGTTTGAATCGGAATTGGAATCAATTTATCTACATTTGAGCATTATAACTCTGGATGATAAACATGACAAGGAAAGAAAATAAGAACAGTGAGGTAGATAAGAAAATACTTGCTCTCTGCAGCTTCTTCCTGTGCACCCACCACACTTTCTTCTTCTCCGTCTTCCACTCACCCATACAAGATTAAGAACCTGATCACAGGAGTTAACCCCAAACCGTATGCATCATCAGCCTCCAAGCATAGGTGGTTGCGGACAAAGGCATGCACACGTACAAAAATCAGCATTCATACAAGTATGACCATGCACATGTATAGAGTTAGAACTTGGAACTCAATTAGGTTTGCAAATTCGCGTCCGTGCACACAAATCCACCTTCTGGATTCCAATTTTGGATCATTTTTCCCTTCAACAGATCTCATCTTTTGGGTTTTGGGAATTAGTCATAGTTGTTTGGACATAGTTTATTTATCAGGGTAGAATTGCTATTTAATCTCTGGTCATGTAAGTATGATTAATATACTGGCTACCGCCACTCGTGTTAGGTCCATGTTACAGAGATATAGTACTATTCTCCAATAACTGAATAAGTTGTTACCCATTGAAAATTTTGAATTTTTCCCCTTATTGATAATTTGATGTCACGTCTTTTCAAGAGAAATATACGCCTGAATGGTGCCCCTGATTTCAATCTCATTCTACATTTATTTGATATTTAGAATTGAATTTTATGTGTCATTTTTATCCTCCATCATGACCAGAACACTGTTTTTGTCCTAATAGGTCGAGGCAAAAAGAGCCTTATCAAGAGAGGAACAACAAGTTTCAAAAGGTGGAAACTCTAATACTTCTAGGAACTTTGGAGGTGTTGGGAATACTAGGACCAAGAAGATATTTGTTGGGGGATTGCCACCAATTCTTTCTGAAGATGGATTCCGTCATTATTTTGAAGCTTATGGCACTGTAACTGATGTAGTAATAATGTATGATCAGCAGACAAACCGACCTCGTGGATTTGGGTTTATTTCATTTGATTCTGAGGACGCAGTAGATAGGGTTTTACACAAGACTTTTCACGATCTAAATGGTAAGCAAGTGGAAGTGAAGCGTGCTCTTCCAAAAGATGCCAATCCTGGTGGGAGTGGCCGGTCTATGGGTGGTGGGACAGGCGGAGGCACTGTTGGAGGTTATCAGGGGTATGGTTCTTCTGTTGGAGATAGTCGTATGGATTCCTCCAGATACATGCAATCTCAAAATGCTGGAGGTGGGTATCCACCTTATGGTCCATCTGGGTATAATACTTCCGGTTATGGGTATGGTCCTGGCAATAATGGCATGGGTTATGGTGGATATGGAAATTATGGCAGTGCTGGTTCAGGCTATGGAAATCCTAATGCTCCAAATGCCCAAAGAAGTTCATGGGGTTCACAGGCTCCCTCTGGATATGGAAATATGGGCTATGGAAGTTCTCAATGGGGTAGCCCTAATCCTAGTGCCGGCGGTGGCCTTGGTAATGGTGGGGTAACTACTGGTCAGTCTCCAAGCGGAGCTCCTGGATATGGCAATCAAGGTTATGGCTATGGTGGATATGGTGGCAGTGATGGAACGTATGGGAACCAAGCTGCTGCTTATGGGGCTGTCGGCGGGCGTACTGGAAGTGGCCCAAATGGCAGTGCACCTGCAGGAGAGCTGCAAGCAGGTCCTGGTGGTTATATGGGAGGTGGCTACAGTGATGCTGGTGGTAATTTTGGGTATGGAAACTCAAGCTGGCGTTCTGACCCTTCACATTCTTCTGGTAACTATGGGCAACAATCAAATGGACCTCATGGTAGCCAAGCTGGGTATGGTGGTGGGTATGGCAGTGCTCCAAGTAGGCAGGCCCAGCAGCAGTGATTTTTCTACTTGATTCCATCTATCCTTGTTTGGAGGTTTTTGCCATCAATGCTTTCCCATTTCTGGTGCAGGGTAGGTGGCTTTTGCAAGATGTCACTGGCATATTGAGGCTGGTTGAATTGCTTGAATACCAGTATTTTACCGTGCTTATTTTGCTTAGTTTATAATAAGTAGTACTTCTTGAGGATTAGAGTTTGCCTCACTTTTTATCTGCTTTTAAGTGTAGTTTAAATTCCGGTTTGCTTATAGCTATGTTTGCTAGCTGATCTGGAGTCTTCACTTATCATAATGTTTGAGATATAATTTATGTGGAATTTCTATGTGAGTTAAGATGAGTTATTTGGAAATATTATGAAGTTAGTTTTAATTTCTGGCCTTCTTTAGCAGATTTTAGCTGATATGGAAGCTTCATGATTATTTCATGACAGAAGTAGTATTTCATTGCTACTGCTATCACGATATTCCTTATGGATCGCATTGCTGTTAGCAATGATGTTTCTTAGTATAATGTCATTAGACAGAAGATTTTGTAAACTGACCTTTTATTGATAGGGAATCCAATATTGGGTACTTTAATTTCTTATAGGTAGTGAAAATCTTGGTGTTAGTTGGACTTTTGCTGCTGAAGAGTGTCCTTCTTGTCTATAGAAGTAGAGCTGCTGCAATCTCGGGTAGCTCAGTTTCCTAGTGGGTAGCAATAATCTTAGTGGTAGTTAAACATTTTGACAATGTCATAATAATTTCCCCCTGTATTTGCCCTTGTGTTGTACAGGAGAAGAGGTGCTCGCGTACTAAGATGGGTGAATTGAAGTGTCCACTCAACCTAAACACAAGCTTAATGCAGGTTGTACATGTTTAGCAGGGAATGGAACTTAAAAGTGGACTTGGCTTGGTTAATTTGATGCGTACCCTGAAACTGGTGCTGAAGCAGCTTTCAAACTGGAATCTCTCAATCTTCATCGGGGTTTTAGTGCGATGAAGATTCATAATAGAGATGTTTGGTATGTCAATCTTGGAGAGTAGTTGGTTTAGTAATCGCGACATGAACTGTCTGGTGCTCTGTTAGTATTATAAAATAGAGTTTAAAATTGGTTCTCATTGAAGTAAACTGTCCCAACTGCCTGAAAATCAGTCTGATATCAATACACAAGTTTTTTTTTTAGGCAAAGAACTAACTTTTTCTTTTGTTCATTCATGTTGTCTTTTGCTCTTCCTTTTCTCAAAATAACTGTCCTAGTTCATTTGAAGTTTACTGTTATTCAGCACAAGTAATTTATGGCATTCTTAATTGCATTTCAAAGCTCCCTAGGACTCATCTAACTGTACCTCTGCTATAAGTTGGGCTATTTGTGAAATCTTGGGAGTGGTAAGTTGGATTATTGCGTGCTCTAGTTTTGTTGGTTGACATGGAGGATGAAATTGGCTGTAATTGTTAGAATGCTTATGTTATAGTCCTTGGAAATTCTGTGGCACTGTGGAGGATAGACATTGGGTCTAAACTGGATCAATTTGAAGTTGTATAGTGGCTGATTTTTAAGCCTAATTACTGCGGGTATTTACCCTTGAATTTGGAGTTTTAATTGGGAGGAAGGATTGACGGAGAGGAGTTTATAGGGAATGGTACCTTTAGTAGACTTTTGTACTTTCATTCATTAAGCATGTTCTTGATTTGGTGCTCTCCTTACATTATAGAATGAAGTGTCTTGTTCTTGGTTTTGATGACCTAAATAAAACATACCTACTCACAAATGTTATCCTGTTGAATGCTCCCTTAGAGTCTAGCCTATATTTGCATTTCAAAAACTTATTATAGGTTGTAAATGTACCAGGTTGGGTTGAGTGGAGTTTTAATGTTGAAAATCAGTTTCCCTTAAAAAAATTTTAAACGCGTTTTTGTTTCATGAATCCTTAAGTAATTTGCGATAGACTCCCAACTTCAATTGGAAAATACCATCTCGGGAGTGGAAGACACTAGGGAAGAATTGCTAGTCGATTATTTGGAATTTAAGGTAATTTTTGATGTAATTATCGAATGTCTCATATTGATGTGTGATAGAATCACCAAGAATTGCAACTTATCTGATGCTTCCTAAAAGCATTCAAAATAATGAATGAGCCAATCAAATTTGACACAACTGTTAATATGCAGCAATATTGCCAGGTCGAGAGAAGACAATCTGTTGAAATATTACAAACGTTGACATCAACAGGAGGATGGTTGTCTTCATAAAACTTTGTATAAAGAAGAAAGAAAGTAGGGGTGGATGTGGAGGTACCTGATAGTTTCCAAGTGTGCAAGATTATATCCAGCAGCACAGTAATCAAAATAATATTCCCACGTTCGGATGAACTTCTCATTGAAACCCAAAGAAAGGATTTGGCTGAAAAAATACTTAGGAATCAAGAACCTGAATATAAATTAATTGTACAATTATTTTAACATTGAAAATACATTTATATTATGTTGGTAAATTGAATTCGACAGTATCAAAGAAGAAAAATAATTTTAACTTTTGTGTCTTGTACTATTTGTTACATTTGAGATCCTCGTACTTGAAGCTGTAGTTGTTTCTCACCTCTGCTTCTTGAGGAAGTTTTCCCTCCAACATCTGAGTGTTTGATAATAATTAATTCCAATGTCTTCGAGGTGCTCCATGCTGAAAATAAATATTGTTTTGAGTTTTCACACATTATTTCAAGAAAGCATTTGTTAAAAATAACAAACGTATCAAATAATTTCGTATTTACCATAGTCTGGATTCAGCTGTCATAGCTGATGTTAGTCGACTATGTGATGGCAGGCATCCACCTGGAAATATATATTCCTTGATAAAGTCTGAGCTGCGTCTGTATTCATCATATATCTCTCGTCTGGTATTGATGTGAACTAACATACAAAAAAATAAAATTCAACAAGCTGGGGGAACACAACGCCTTTACATTAGGCTTAACACGTTGCATTACTCTCTCCCAGCTTCACTTTCTTGACAAAACGTGTCCACGCAGTCGACTCGGTAACAGAAAACCTGGGAGTTCCTATATTGAACATAGCCGGTCGACCATACAAATAGCATCTCAACATGTATCAGAATTTGCTGCCAATAGGTTGATATTCCTCGATTCGAATTCTGTATTATTCTACGGAAGTTTATATGTCGGGGAAGTAATGAATGCACGCATTACACCAGCATTGAAAACACTCGAGCAGAATCTTACCCTAGCACGTGTGATTGTTACTGATAGTGCTCAACCAATTGCTCTAAAAGAAGTAATGATGGCTTCTTTTGAGGCCTATCATATGGTTTTACTAGCCGGGGGTTGCTCAAGATATTCGAGGTCAGATCATCCGATGATTGAGGAAGATTTCGACCAATTAAAGAGCTTATTTTGTACGTGTGGAGAAGGGTTGATCGCGGAGGATGTTATTGAAAAGGAATCAGAGATAGTGGAAGAGGTGGTGTCGTTGATGACTAAGTCAACTGAGCAATTAGTCGAAGATTTCAGCACTGTGGGTTGTGAATCCAGAGGGCTTGGTGCTGCTGGTGTAGGCCAGAAGCTGCCGATGCCACCAGCGAACGGCCATGGAATCTATCCGACCCTAATACCATATTGAGGGGACTGTGTCATAGGAATAATAAAGTAGCTAATTACTTCCTGAAGAAAACATTCACTTAGCGAGGAGAATGTGATGAGACTGCTATTGGGATAGCATTTGTACTTCAAAAAACTTTTTCTTCATTTTTTTTGTACCCAAGGCAATATTTCTGGTATGTAGTTATGGTGGTGTTACGTGAAAACCAGAATTTTATCTGTTCTTTGTATTAGTTGGGAGATCAAAATGTTAATAAAAAAATACCTTAAAATGATATATAATGAAGGAATAAGTTTGACATTAGGGTCTGCGGGCTAGGGTCGGCTGGCCAGACCTCGATTTTTGTCAGGCTCGGTCCGTACCAGGCCTGTCCAGCCCCATCCATTTTACACCACTAATGAATGTAAACCATTGCCAGTCCACAATCTTGCACGAAGTGAAACTCAACTAGTTGTCTCAGACACCAAGAATTCCTTGGCATTCTAGTAAACTCAAAGATAACTGAAAACGAACGATGTGTTTTACCTACTCATGATATAGAACAAAAACCAGACTTGCAACAGTTAGGATTTGGAGAATATACAGCGAAAATCTTCAATTATATTGAATTCTTTCTAGATTAAGTACATAAGGTTTTAATGTATATCCAAAATGAAAAATTTGAAAGAAAAATGAACAGAGTTAACGAACTAAAAAGAACTTGTACCTATCCTCTGTGGTGAACCAAAAAATTTCTAGGCTTCAACTGCCTTTTGGGTCTTCGGCGTCTTGTTCATCTTCTTTCTTGCTTTCTTAGCCGAATCCCCTGCATTTTTCACTTCAGTCTCAAGTTCAATCCTACCAAAAACAGGATATGGTTGAGCCATGACCTGACCGCACTTCAGGCCACCCCATTTTGTATCATTCTGCACCAAATTATAACAATAAATCATCAGTCCTGTACGTACAGATACGTGTGTGAGCGTGTGCATTTCCATGCATTGACACAGAGAGACCAACCCAAGTAACAGCTTTGAACTGGTCTTCAGAATAACCAAGCTGGGTGTATATTCTCAAACATAAACTAGGAGTGATAGGGGACAAAGCAATTGCTATGATCCTTAATGCTTCCAATACAATCACTAGGTCCTATTCAAAAAACAAAAGGTTATTATCAGTGTAAAAAAAATGACAAAGAAGTTCGAGTTAACACATTCCGAATTTTAATGAGAAAGCGATATATACACACATATATACTTGTGTTCGTAGAAACAACCCAGCATCATGCAAATCATATTTACACGTGCACATGTGTAGGTTCCATGAAATGTACAGATAAGTGTAGAAAGAAGAAACCTTGGCCGCAGTTTCAAAGGCAGAACCCCCTTGCTTAAAAAGAGACCACGGTGCTTGTCCATCGATATAAACATTCCCGGCATTACCGATCTCTAGAACTGCCTCACAAGCTGATGATAACTCTAGGTTTTCATAATGTTTTCTGGCTTTCTCCGCCTACAAAAATAAGAATCAAAATTATGCATAAACCTAGTATTGTATACTAAGAGAAGAAAATAATGGTCGGGTTCATAGTATTATTCAAGTGTCCCTTCCCCAACAAAGAAGAACGAAATTTTTGTATGCAAACTTTACCAGTTTCTCCACCGTATCCTTCAATGCATTTCCTTCTGCTGCAATAGCTGAATCAATAGCCAAAGTTGATTGGCAATTCTTTTTCAGGAGTCCAAGTGTACGGTTAAGAAGATTCCCTGTGATAAAGCTAAAGTTAGACTCCCAACATAAAAATCTGAAGTGTTTGCCAGCATTTAAACTGTAATGATTATTTTGATTTTCATCCCGACATTATCATTCTCTGCCAGATGCTAGGGCTGCAAATAAAGCTCAATTTTAAGCTTGGTTAGAGTTCTTTCAAATTGAATGACCCTAACATGAATATCCCTTGTTTGTTAATTTTATTAACAGAACAGTTATTACAACCTTACAAATAAATTCCGAAGTCCATAAAATATTTATCACTGAAAGCGGAAAAATTACATTAGTCATTGTAAAAGATAATTTAACTCCTAAGAAAACTGTATTTTTACTATTTAACTTTCTTTCAGGTGCATATAGACAGCTCTTTCCTCGCAGACAATTGAATGAACAAACACGAGCACGAGTTTTGGCATTCAATAGATTAGCTGAATAAGAACAATACCCAACTCAATTTGCCTTTGTTCATCTACTACAAATGCAGCTACATAAAGGATTTAAAATATACTTCATGGGATCAAGAATCTAAACAAATATGAATCCAAAATGCAATTGGGTATATAAAATTGACGAGAAATAATACCAATCGTGTTCGCAAGGTGCGCATTAATAATATTGATAAAACGGTCCTCTGAGTAGTCCCCATCACTACCAAATTCCACCTCCTTGAGAAAGAAGTACCTGACTGCATCAGAGCCAAATCTGTGCACCAAGTCGGTCGGCTCAAGTGTATTTCCCAGTGATTTTCCCATTTTCAAGCCATCCTAACAAATGAAAAGCATTGCTTGTTAAATAAAGTAGATTAAATGAGAAAAATAGTAAATGCATGCATAATGAACTGTATTTTATACAAGCAGAAAATAGATAGAAACCGCATTAGAAACAATCTTTCAAGGTTCAAGGTAAAAGATGAAAAACTAACTTTGATACCTTTGTCAAGAATCCATGGCCAAAAACCATCTTCGGGAGGCTTAGTCCAGCTGACATGAGCATTGCTGGCCAATAAACAGCATGAAATCGTAATATATCCTGCATATATTTGTCAAATAGCAATTATATACAAGCAATATATAAATGAACTCCATGACATTTCTAGTCAAGTAGGAAAAGGACAATGTCTCCTTTGTCAATGAAAAGGAAAAGAAAGAAAATACGGATGCAATTAACTGTCTAAAGTCACTGAAAAGTTACTAGCATGAAACTGAACGAGTCCACTTTAGTGGAAGAGACAAAAATGCTTTACTCATAAGAGAGTAAATTAATTAAACCACAAATTAGGCTCTGTCCCGACCTTGAAGACCATTTACTGAGGCATCATTCAAGAATTATAAATTTTATCCAAAAGGGCCTCAACAAAACCTAAAACGACAACGTAGGTTCATGTTATGAGCTCCAACTAATGTATTTTTTGGAATTATTAATGATGAAAATGATTTCGTTTCTACATATATAGAATAGATAGGTGTTAAATCTGTTGACATTTGAATACTAATTGACCAGCTTGTTTCCCTAAATCCCGAGAAAAGAAAATATAAACAATGACAACACTCTGTCTGAAGAGTTAGTAGTATGAATACCTTGCCAATCAAGTGTAGAGATGCAGGCCAACCAGAAGAAATGGCAGTTTGTAAATTAGGTTTCTCCTTATCATCCAATAGAGCAGATATATAACTGCTTGACAAGAAGAGAGGAAAAGAATTTAATATAAAAATTAGTCATGATCCTCCACTGTGTTAGAATAGTTACTAGATTAGGAACGCAAAAGCTATGATTTTAAAAATTAAAATTCGACTTGCTAGAGGAGATTAGGATTACGGCATGCACAATGAGTTAGAACCAGTCATGGAATTCATATATTACCCCAACAAAGCATCAAACCATACGTAAATAGTTTGTTTATCATCATTAGGAACTGCAATGCCCCAATCTACTGATGCTCGTGAAATGGAGAAATCTCTCAAGCCACTTTTGATCCAACCTTGCACCTACGGAAGTTCACGCAGAAAGAAAGTGAAGCTACGATGAAACTTGAAAACACAAGATCATAGATTACTAAATGCTTAAAAGATGCTACAAAAAGCAGGAGCACTTTCCGTAGAGTGGTGCAGATCAGGACATCTTCTAACCTCATTCAAACGATAAGACGGCTGGACAAAATCTGGGTTTTCTGTTAAAGTATCTTCCAACCGTTTTTGATACTTTGATAGGGCAAAGAAGTAATTGTCTTCCTTCCTCCGAACACATGGCTTCAGGTGCATGGAACAGCAATTATTTTCCAGCAATTCTTTCTCATCCTACAGATTTCATTAGGAGAAGGTTAAAAGGAATAAAGCAGCTAAACAAGGGGAAACAGAAATATCTAGTCGTATGGTGCAGTAAACATCTAGAAAGCTGACTTCAAACAAATATACATGTTCACATTCTTTATTCGATTGGTCACTCATAGTACAACTGTGTTCCTTGTGTATAACATTCTCCAATTCAACCGATATAATATATATGGTTTCTATTTGCGTGTTTGGCTAAGCTTATAAGGTGAGATTATAAGTAGCCTTGCGCACCTCAAAACTAATAATTAAGGCTGGACATATAGTCATATCCCTAAATATAATCCCATCGTGCTTATCACTCAAAATGCAATATCGATCTACTATGTGGTCCTCTCAGTTCCTTTCACCTCTTCTACCAGTCTTTTCCCTACTCGGGTTTCTCCCATAAGTCTAATGAAAGTACATAATCACAGTCCAGATTTACAGTAATCATAGAGAAATTGAAAATGTCACAAACTCTTACAAGCAAAGAACAAAGGACAAGAAAAATGAGGCAAAAGGGAGTACACTAAGGACTGAGAATCACAGTCATACTGGCCTTAATTGAGTTGTAATATATTACCACTTGATATCACAAACCAACTATAACTTATTCAGGCACATAAATTATCCACTTAGTAGTCTCAAAACTAACTTCATTTATAGGAGGGTCAGAATCACATCATATCAATTTATCAACTCTTCAAGAGACTTCAGTAAGCAAGTCGCATAATATCTCAAATTGTATACACTCATGCCTGAAAACTTTATTCTTTTAGCCATCTTTACAGTCAACTTAGATAAGCTACACAATTAATAGGATAAAAAAAAGTTGGTTGTTTAAACACTGGACATTACCTTGTATTCCTCACAATTGACACAGTACAATCCCTCGTAATCAGACCGATAAATATCACCATTGGCAAGAACCTTAGAATAGAATTCCTTCACTAGGGCTTCATGTTTTGTGTCTGTCGTTCGAATGAACTTATCATAAGCAATATCTAACTGCCAAAATGAACGGGTTAAAGATAAATAACCAAAAAACGATGTCATCATAATAATTGAAATTTTAACAACAGTTAAATGCATGGAAGTATATACATCTCTCCAAAGTAACTTGTAAGCTTGTGAAACAGAATCACAGTGTTCCCTTGGACTGGAACCATTAGCAGCTGCAGCGCTAGCAATCTTTTCCCCATGTTCATCTGTGCCGGTTATAAATATAACCTTCTTCCTGAGAAGTCTCTGCCATTAACAAAACGAGTTACAAAAAGTAGCCCATGTAAGATCCACTCAGCCATGTCACTAAAGAACCACTCAGCAATTAAAATTTTCAATTATTACATGGATTATTCGCAAAATAGCACACAAATCCACAGATGCATTACCTGAAAACGTGCAATGGTATCAGCGGCTATGGTAGTGTAGGCGCTGCCCATGTGAGGAGGGGCATTTACATAATAAAGAGGAGTGGTGAGTATAAATGCCTCTGCACTGGAATAATTAATATTGGCATCCGTATAACTCATAGTAGCACTGCAACTACAACAGCGAATTCCTTTCAAGAAAGAAGAAGAAGAGAGCAATTTCTTGGAAAAATACTTTTGATTTTTGGACTGGATTTTTTGGGATTGTATCGCACTGTAGAAACGAGAAGATGATAAGAACCAGAGGCTGTTTTGCATCGAGTGTTGAACTCTACATGCCATTTTCTTTGAACAAGGTGCCAAAGCCTATCACGACTTTGAGGATTATGTCATGTTACGGGCCAGTTCAAAGTGGCCTCAAGTGCAGAGATCTAAGGACAGTGAATTAGTTTTGAGCAACAGCACCTGCCAAGTTTGACAATTGGCTATTGATAATGCCCGACCAAGATAAAAAAAAGTTAAAATTCCAAACTTGATTGGTTAAAAATGATTTATGATGAATTCCTTCTGTTTGATTCCTGGAGAAAAATAATAATGAAATGTAAGTGAAAAAGTGGAGAAACTCAAGGTGTCATTTGCTGCCATTGTCTTCCTTCTAATTGTAAAACCTTCAACTTCAGTTTCATTAAAATCACATAATTAAGTGCCCATTAACTGAAATCTCATGTGTTATTTTGTTGATAAACCACAAGAATTTGAATAAGCTAATAATTAGACAATTGAAAAGAAAATGCATAAAAATCTAATACATAAAAGTCCAATCTTTCCCGTCATTAAGCTAAAACATTTTCTTGAATAAACTACATATTCCCATAAAATTTGATAAAAATAAATCCATAGAAACTCAATCTATCTCAAAAAGAAAAAAAAGAAAAAGACGACAACCCATATTCTCAGACACTCCTAAAAGTATAGGAACAATAAAAATAATAAAAGAGAGAGCCTTTACCTGGGAACAGAGCAAGTGGCAGATGAAAATTTGCTCAGTTAGAGAGTGAAGTGTCAAAGGAAAACCGCAAGAACAACACACTTTTTGACGAAAAACTGAGCCTTTGGATTATAACTTAAAATTGGCTATCAGCTTCGCCATATCCATTACTGGTTTGGGCGTTTTCTTGGGGTCTTTGCGAACTAACTTAAAATAATTTTAAAATACAAAATAACTTAAAAGATAATTTGATATTTTTTATTTTTTTGGGCTTTAAAACAGGCGACGAAGTTTATTAATAAATAGTTAAATCAGTACAAATTTGGGGAGGAAATTATGATTGACCTCTGGTAAACAAAATAAAAGTCAACATATCACATCGCTAAATGGAGAGAACAAAGTACTATAAAAAATTAAGACAAGGCTTAAAATTCGTGAGGACCTCTCCATAATTATTCATCGTACCTCGAGTTAAATATCTTGATTCATCCTACGTTTAGTTAAATATCTTGATTGTGGATATTCTAGTTCAAAATTGCCAATTGAAACAGATTGTTGTGATCAATATTCCATGCTCCATCAATCAATATCCAAATTTGTCTCATCTTCACATGGCCCAAAAAAATTAAAATAAGGAGTTTTTTTGAAGTTAATTTTTGGAGATGGTCCTATCATAGTTAAATGAGGTTCCCGACTTCTTAATTTCAACATTAACAAATTTCCAAACTTCACTAAAGCAAAGCCTTACCAGGCTTATAAGAGTTCAAGCCTAATAGAGGTGAAATCTTTTGATCTCTTTAATAAGAGGAAAAGCAAACAAAAAAAATTTCCAACCCTCATTAATTTGAGAAAATCACAAAGAAAAGGGCCTGAAATCAGGTTGCGAAGCATTTCAAGAAATGGTCACATCCTTCAATATCATAATTAGATCAATCAGATATGGTCATAAGTGAATAAAAAATCGAAAATGTACATAGTTGTTCTAGCTGAAATACTTGGAATAATTCTACCATTTCTACTAGGGGTAGCTACCCTCCATAATTTGAGAAAAATACAAAGAAAAGTTATTTATTATTTTTTTTTCTGAAAGGGCCTCAAATGAAAACATATCATTAATAATCGGCAGTCCATAGCTACAAAAGCAAAAAAAGTGGGGCAAATTTACAAAATAGTAAAATTTCAAGGGGCAAAATGCTAAAATCTCAAAAGAACAGAAACCAGAGGTTGGAAGAAAAGCAACTTTATCCACACACCATTTCAGATTTTCAGTTCTCTCACTCTCCTACTTTAACCCCATTTTCCCCTGTTTTCTTGAAGCATTTTCTGCAAAAATTAAGAAAAAATTGAAACTTTACAAACATGGCAACAGTTTTTGCTACATTAGGGCCAATGGCAGTTGGGGTGTCATCAAAATCCCAAATTTCAAACAGATTTTCAATTAAGAGTTCAAGAATGAATTCAGACTTAGGGTTCATTACGTCCCAGTTGAGTGGCATCAAAATTTCAACAACCCAGTTGCAAACATCTGCTCCCAGCCCAATCTCTGCTCCTTTCAGGCCTTCTCTCCAACCTGTTGCTCGTAATTTCCTTTCCCCCCATCTCTGTGTGTGTGTGTGTGATGTTAAAGATTTTATAAGTTGTTACTTCTTATATTGTTTTGGGCCTTTGGTTTTTTTTTTTTCCCTCTAAATTATCTCTTCAAAAATATCATCTGCGTAGAGGTTTACTCTTATTGCTTTTAAGAATAACATAATTAATAGCTGAAGGGAGGATAGAAAGTTTGCAGATGCATTAAGATAGTATTCTTTTGAGTTTAAATCTTGACTTTTTGATCCCTTTTACTGGAATTATGCCTGTTTAGGTACATGTTCCACATCTTCATTTTCAATGTAATTAAATCATAAATCAAAATATTGGAACAAAAAAGGAGATGCGAGTTAAAAGGTTAATCTTTTGCTTTACTTCATAAATGGCTGGTTTCTTGCTTGCACACAGTAATTTCAAATAGAAGATTTGATAATCATTGATGATGAAAAAGGATTCATGTCGAGACCCCAAATTTGTTAGGAACAAGGCTTAGTACGTCTTTGTTGACGATGATAATCATTGATGAAATCTTTTCTGCTGTAGTTCTCTTCTGGTTTCTGCTATAATTTCTGTTATGTCTTGTATCAAATTTACTTTCCCTTAATGATACATGAAGTGGAATAGAATCCTTCTCTTGCTGCTATTTGAAGAATCTTAAGCAATCGAAGTTATTGTTGACTTGGTATTTGTTTGAATTTGGTTATCATAATAATGAACCTATACAAACTTAAAGATCCCTTTCTTGATGATTTCACATTCCCTTTGTCCAGCACTTTGTTCTATTTTGACGGGACAGAAATGTGAAGGGTAACATTCCGGAATCGTTGAGCATTAATTGATAGTCTTCCCTCAGTCAATGTCCTAGCCACTGCCATGGAAAGTAAAAAGGAAACAAAAGGATCGATAAAACTTAAGAGGATTGAATTTGGAAGGATTGAAATATGCTTTCAGAGAACTTTGTTTCCTTGTTCCCATTATGTCAGTTAATAAACTTTTTTTTTTGTTTTTATCTTAAGCTTCTGTCTCTCAATATTATGGGCGTTGTTGCTGTGTTTCTTGATTTCCCACAGAAAGGTATTGAACTGTTGGAGTCGATTTTACTTTCAGGTAGAATATGTCCCTTCACGGGCAAGAAATCAAACAAGGCGAACAAAGTTTCCCATTCAAACCACAAGACGAAGAGGCTGCAGTTTGTGAATCTGCAATATAAGAGAATTTGGTGGGAAGCCGGGAAGCGCTATGTCAAATTGCGGTTGTCGACCAAAGCTCTCAAGACCATAGAGAAGAATGGACTTGATGCAGTGGCTAAGAAGGCTGGAATTGATCTTCGTAAAAAGTAAATTCAATAGCAATTCAGTACTGCCGAATATTCTTTTTTTCTGAAAAATTGATGATTAATGTTTTTCGCAAGGTTTTTGTCTTTCATATTTGGTACCTTCTTTCACTTCTAATGTTCATTATCTATCTCTTTGCAAAGTGCCCAAAGTTTGCTTGAATGCAAGTACATCCTAAACTAGAAGAATCAACAAATACAGTTACATCGACAAAAACACATCTAATAAACCTGGGTTTGCTTGAATGCAAGTACATCCTAAACTTTGAATAGCATCATCTAAAAGGTTCGACCGGGTTAGATTCTTGGAGAAGGGCTGCAGCCTCAAAACACTCAGCGGCTTCCATTACTGAACTACCCTCACTCCTGTAGAGTAGCCCAAGATTGTACCATGCAGAAGGATTAGTTCTTTCGAGCCGCAATGCATCAGTGAGAAAGCTTTTTGCAACTGCTAGTGATTGGTCACTTAATTGCCCAAGAACAACAGCTGTAGATATCAAGCTCGGAACATGGTTCGGTTCAATATCTAGGGCCTTCCCGAAAGACACGAGAGCCTCCTTGTGGAGACCTTTTGCTTCGTTAAGTAAACCTGGAAAACGAGGAAAGAAATCGATCACATTCTTTCCTTGAATCAACAATTTCAAATATTTCACAAAGAAGGCCTCTAGTCGAATCGCAAGGAAAACATGTTATCGACTAATCATATTCCTAATTTCAAAAGCAATAATAAACAAGAAAGAATGAAAAATAGAGCTTTACAATGATTCACCCTCAAGATGAGAGTAAGTTCGCTCGCATTTTAGAGAGAAATTTACAATGGAGATCTCACAACGAACAATTTGTGTATCTTTCAGTAAGATCCCACGAGTTTCTTTATACATTCTTAAGAATTTAGGGCGATCTAGTAAAAAATATATGCACCCTATATACCCCTATAATAGTCACTATATGAACATGTCAGATCCACGGTCGACAAGATATCGATGAGATAAGTGAACAATATAATTAGACACCAAAGAATCCTACAAGATGAAAATGCGAGTACAAAGCAAAAAATGAGATTCTACACATGATGAAATGACATCTCAAAAGCTCACTAGGTTATGTCTTTAGTGTTCTCCAGGAGTTTCTCTGAGAACATAGTAAAAGAGGAAACAATTGTTCTTCTTGGTGCCACAATGAGTGTCACTCATTCATAATTTTAGACCATTCCCAACTTTTTGGATGAACTATTAAAATACGGTTCACTTAGTGTCCTCTAACAAGAATTTTTGTTACTATTGATTTCGACATTTTACGTTTCAAATTTAGTTAGTGCTAATTCAAACGAAGAAACGAGAAAGAGAAAAAGGAAATTCATCAGCCATGTCCATAATTGGTTCTATGCGTTGTTTTTTTCATTTCCATACTCAATTCTCAAGAAAGGACCAAATTCTACCCAACGATAAATCAATAACATGGCAATGAACTCCAGGAAACAGACTGCAAATTGATTATCCCATGCAAAAGCAGTCCATGAGGACAGTCATGGATCACGGTTGTCAATCACACAAACACGACATTTGTTCAATATTTTTTTTAAAGGATCATAAAAGACTTAAATAAAAATAAAAATAAAGTAAAATAAAATAAAATACCTGTGGAATGCCATTTAGAAGCAGAATGTGAACTGATGGCCTCAGATTTTGAAAGACAAATTTCAGCATCCCGCCATTGACACAAGCTTGTATAAACATTTGCTAGATCATGCCATGTTTCCATTTCTAAACTCCTGTTACTGTTCCTCCTGTTCTGTAGATTGAAAAAGGTTCAGAGTAATGAAGATGAACATGAAAATAAAAAACACAGCCTAACAATATCCAAGTTCGCTCTTCAGCATATCATCGCAGTATTTACTTTTCCTGCTCATAAAGTATTAAGGTTGAACCAGTTTCCTTGAATTTCAAATTTGACATCACTTAAGGGAATGCTCAGAGATAGATCAACGACAAAGAGAGAGAGAGAGAGAGAGAGAGAGCATGTTGGGCTTGAGCTTAAAAGTAAATAAAAGTTAATTCAAATGTGTTTGGATATGTTATTTTTTGTTTACTTTTAAGTAAAAAAAAAAATTACTTATTTGGAAAGTAACTCCCTCTTCATTGTAAATTAACTTAATTCCAATTTTAATCAATGAAAAATATTTATTTTAAAACATATTTATTTACTTAAAGTTTCAAGCTTATCCAGACATGCTCGTAATGTGACACCACCATACCTTTAAAAGCTTTTTCTGGATTCCAAAACCTTTTCTCTGGACTTGAAGGACAGCAAGAAGTTTAGTATATGTCTCAATTGCATCCCTTACATTTCCCCGTGCAATCTGCAGTTTGGCCTTAGTCCGTAGCAATTCTCCTTGATCCCACTTTCCCGTCTCATCCAGAGCAGCATCAATTATGTTCTCAGCATCTACATACCTTTTCTGAGCTGACAAAATACGAGCAAGAAGAATCCATCCCTTTATGCTAGACCCAGCCTCCAGTTTCAAGAGCTGTTTTGCATAATGAAGGGCAACATCCATCTTTCTCTGTTCAGCATTTTCTAGACTAAGGTGATACAAAACACAAACATTTTTCTCCGTCGTCATTCTTTGTGCAGTGTCAAGGGCCTCAAGTGCTTTAGATTGTTTCAATGTCCTCTGAGAATCAGAACCGACACCTCTAGATTGAACTGAAAGAGAGACACCTAATAAACAATTTGCAACACTAGCCATCTCGTCACATTTCCCATCGAAATCAGAAAAGAGTTTGTAAACATATCCCATTCCTTCTTCAAGGCTGTTAGGAATATCTATGCAAATCTTTGAAGCCAATAATAATTCAGTACTAGAGTTATGGTTCTCTCTATTATTCAATAGGTTCCTCAACAAATTTAAAGCAATCACATTGTCACCTTCCGCATAGTAAGACAGAGCTAAAGAATTGTATTTTTCTTTTTCTTCGATGATTCCAGGAGGCAACTCTTCAACCTGATAGGCAAGGGACTGAAATTCGCCTGCTATAGATAATGCAAAAAAGAGGTGATTCAAGATTGATGGATCCCATTCAATCCTTTTGAGGCTAAATTTTCGGAGAATTAGTAGTAGTAGGAGAACAGCCTCTTCTATATTGCTTCTAGGTATGAAGGCACCCTCCATCTGTACACGAAGATTTGGAGGGGTTGCATCGTTACCACTATAAAGGAGGAATATAGCAAAGTCCTTTTCTACTTTTGTTCTGGTTTGTATATCAAGATTCCATTGATAAAGTAAGGCCCGCCTATAGGCTAAAATTGCTTCTTGAGGAGTATAAGCAAGCTTCCATAGCTCTGGAAGTAACTCGACAGCTTTGTTTAAGGTCTCAAGCAATTTACAATCAAAAGCAAAATTTTCAGGCAAGCCATCGGGAATTGCAGATTCAACAGTGTCCAATATCACCTTGCATGATTGAGCCGCTTCTGCTAATCCCAGGGAGGAAAGCTTAGCATTTCAATCAAAAGATTTAAACCACATATTTGAAAAAATATGCACATACATAGAACAGGGAGGGAGAAAGAGAAAATTTTCTGCATTTACCACTACATAGCGAAAAAGGTTACGTACCTGTAAACCTTCCAAGAGCCTGCAGTGATTTTGCTTTTAGAAAAACTGCTTCAAAGAGCAAACTTACTGCATGGATAGACATAGCTGGGGTAGCGTCACTTTGAGAATGACGTCTAGGGAGCTCGCATCTTCTAGCTATGGTGATTTTTATCTTAGGAATCACTGCTGCAACATCAATTCCTTCAAAAACACTAAGGGCACCCTCTATGTTCCCTTTTTGATACTCAAGTCGCCCCAATAAAGCTCTAGCTTCCTATGAATTAAACAGGTTAAGTTGTGAAGTTGAGCAATGCATTAATTCTTATCGGGGTCTTTTTATATGATTAATATTATTCGGAAGTACAGTTTGGAAAATCTTGTAACTTCAGCAAATATATTACTCCTGCATAAAAGGAAGGCACTAATAAAATCTGTTATAAAACATTGTAATACATTCATAAGAAACCAGGAATACTTCTCCAAAGTTTAGAATTTAGTAGAATAGCAGTCACATTTCAAAATTCCAGAAGCTAACTTTATACTAGTTACTTAATACTCACAGCAATTATGAAAAGAGCCCCCACAAAGAATGATTAATCATTAATTAATACTTAAGGTTTGAATTAGTTTTGCAGGAGCATTCTTCCAATTCAAGATTTTTTGTGTAAAAGAAAGTTTAAAGTATAAAATATTTTTGAAGACAGGATCTATCTAGTAATCAATCCTAGGAAAAGTCTAGATGTGAATAGTTAAAACTTAAAAACAAATACAGAAATTTCAATTCACAGTATGGGAGAAGCAAATTGCAGAAAGAAAAAGATAAGCTAACTAGATTAGCATCTATAATGTTTTTTGTAGGGAGGGTTAGACAAGTGTTCAGACAGTATTAAGAAAGAAAATGAAAATAAAATCATGTTCGTTACATTGTCATGTCCTTTCTAGTACATGTGCAGTCAGAGTTAAATGTTGACCTGGGTTGGACCTTCTAATGTCTAACTCGCCTTTCTAGTTGAAAACCTTTCAATTAGAAACCACTTGATCCTTTCTCAAAGCAATAGTTCCACAACAGAATAAGCAAAAACTAATTATATAATGATCATCACAAAATACAAGGCAATTTTGATGCAGTGATGCTTGAAATTACCAACCTCATAATTCAAAAATCCACTCTCACGAAGAGATGATTCGGCCTCTTCTATATTGCTGGTGTCCAACTTAGGGTCAGCCTCGCCTGGCCGAGAAGAATACCCACTTGCTGAATAATCCCGAGTCGCCAGCGACTCCGATGAAGGAATTATTTCGTCTACTGTTAAGTGCTCTCCGGAGCAAATGCATTTCATCATCTTCCTCAATTTTAAGCTGAAGCTAATTTTCAGTTTGTATATCCAATACTTAATGCTCATCCCGTCTCATTACAGTTGCGATGTTTCTGATCACCAACTAATTAAGAGAGAATAATAAAGTCGAAACCCTTGAAAGGGAAGAAGACAGAAGAAAGAAGCAAACTAACACAGATTTTGACATCTACAGTTTTCCATTTAGGATTCATAAATAATTTCAACCACTAATTACAGCCTTCATCTTGAATTCAAGTTTCCAATTCTTCTCCATTAAATAAAAATGCATCAACAGAAGATATCTACAAATTATGCAATTATAAATACTAAAGTGAAGAAACTATTAAGCAAATTCTTGAAGTCCTAAAAACTCCTTAAAACTTCAACATTTACACATTACCTCTTAATTAGAAAGAACCCCCCAAAAAATGCAAAGCCCAGTTCAGAAAATGGCCAACATTATCCACATATAGAGTAGAACATAAAAAAAAAAAAGATGGATCAAAGTTCTTCAAAGAGCGCTTTAGAAAGTAAATGTGACTCAACAGTTCATCAGCATTCACCAAACATCCATGTGGATTTAGCACCAGAGACTCAAAATAAGTCAAAGAATGCAACTTTTGACAGAAAAAAAGGCTGAAGATAAAAAGATCCCTATCATATCATAGTGAAAACAACCAACAGTTAAAAAGAAAAAGTAAAAAAATCAATCATTGAAAAAATACCTTTGGCTCGGTAAAAAGCATTAAATGAGCCCACAACACATCATAATCACAACTACCCATTTTTATCTTGAGCAAAATATTTCTTGATTTTACGGTTATCAACCAAGAATCCAAGGTTTCTTCTTCATTATTACTTTCTTTTTTTGTGTGTGGAATAAATTTTTGTTTGGGTTTTTTTTTCACTGGCTTCGAGTGATTCTGTGGTGGGAACTGTTGAAATGAAGGTTCAAAGTCAGAAAAAAATGTTTGTTGTTTGGTGGGTTTGCATTAAATATGATATTTAACATCAACCTGAATCTTCCATTTCAGAGCAGAAGTGTGAACGTGGATCAATATTTCTGTAATTTTTTTAATATAAATTAATGTTAATAATGATTAATTATTGTTGATGTGTGCAATAAAAGACAAAAAAGCAGTATCAAGAGGGTCCCACTGTTGAATTTGTTGTGACATGCACACAAATTTTCAGTCAATTTTGAGCCACGTTCTGGGGAACTGTTTCTACAGAGTATAGTATAAGAATTACTTCTCCCTATTTTGGTAGGAGGAATAGTTAAAGAGCAGTCAAACTTGAAAAGGTTATAAAGTATAGAAGTTTTAAACAAATAACCTTTTATTATTGATAAAAGTTTGAAAACAAAAATTAGTTATTTATACTACAAAGTAAAATTTACGCTTTAGTGTAATTTTAGTTTGATGAAGAGTACCGTGAACACGACGACGATGAGTAAATCAGACTTTTCATATGATCTAAACTATTAATGTTTGTGATGAAATTCACTATAAATTTTGAAAAAAGAAATGGTTATATTTTCCTAAGCCATATTTTATAGTCCAACCTTTCAAGTCTTACTCTAAATGGAGTTTTATAAAAAAGGTAACAATTTTTAATGAAATGATAAGGAAAACAAAGCAAATTGTTGAAGGCAAAAAGTTAGTATTTTCAAGAATCCTAACAATACCCTCTTCTAGCCATAGAAATTGGATTCATTCTTGCTTTCAAATAGCCAAAACAGCACTTCAAAATTTCCCAATGCAAAATATAATGATCTTCAGAAAACTGTAATTTCTTTTTCTTTTTTTTTTTTTCAAACTCCCACAAATTTTATATAATTTATTTACACAAGAAAGCCAAACAGGATATGGTACTGTCAGCCAGGGAACTTTTTGCCCCTCATCTGGGAAGCCTTAACAAGGGTATCACAAATCTCCCTTTTTCTTTAGTTATTCTAGCTTTGGTTATCTTCATTGATGTTTGGTGAATTCTTCCAGTCCCTGTAGGGCATCTTTGATGAAAAACTTCAATTTCCATAAAGTTGACTCACTCTGCAGCAATCACATAAACAAATCAATTACTTGTATTATCTCCGTAACAATAAATGCATGTTCGGTAAGTAGTACCAACACTATAGTTAACAAGATTTTAGCTTCTTTTACGGAAGACATTTTGTAAAGGCGAGTTGTTAATGGATTTTTATAACCTGAGCATCCATGTTAATTTCCACGTCTTCCCTGGCTGCTTGAAAGTCGGGGTTACCATGGGCAATAATTTCTACTGCCTTGTCGATATCCTTGGGAGATAACTTGGCAACAGCACTACTAAGTCTTCTCTTCTCTTCTCTTCAGTCGACATTCTTCTGAAAAACAGACTTTGAAACTAAGCACCAGGATATGCATCTAAAGTGGGAGATCAAACAAAACTGCATTCCTAATTGTTCTCACAAACGAAATTAAGCCATGTGATTCAATTAATTAATTAATCTGCAGTAGCGATGGAAGGGTTGACGAACAATAGAATTTTGAAGGGGAAACATTGCATTTAATCATGTACCATAATCATAACCAACTACATGGAAGTTTGGTAAGGCACTTAAATGAGTATCACATTGTTTTTATGATAATGTTAGGTGAACATTTGTCCTTAAATTTTGCGATTGAAATTTCCTCAACGGAAAGAGATATTTAGCAGTGGATGCAATATACGAGTTTGGTGTAGATAGAAAGAAACCTAGTTTACTTTTTCACTTCTTGCAAGAAAGTTAGCACATTGTTAATTAGAAAATAACGAACCACATCACAGAAATACGATCTCACTTTCACATTCTAAAAGGGCCTCACATAGTTGTTAGCATTCAAGCACGAGTTCTCAGCATAGAATAGTTTCATATATACATCTCTCTCTCCCTCCCTCTTGGAGGGATCTGACAAGGAAGAAAACAAAAGTGGGCTAGGGTCATATCAACTAGTCTACAATGCAGATCCAAGAAATATTAATTAAAAGAGAGAAAGAAATCATGGGGGAAAAGGATGAGGGCTAGATGGCAGTGAGGGTTAAGGAGAGATCACAGAAGTACATTACAAAAATGCTATAGATTTTCTCAATTTGATGATCAAGACCTATATCACTCTCTCTTCTAAACGCATTATAATAATTCGATAGTTGACACGGGTAAGGGAACTTGTTCAATATTTTCGCTGATGTCCTATCTATCAGATATATCAGATGACTTGAAATCATAATTATTAACAATGTATTAAGCCATGATAAATGAAGAAAGAAACGAATGATTGAGTAATAAATAATATAGATATATATTGTTAGAAAATGAGAAAAAAAGCTCGTAATATAAATATCTTTGATTTGAGTTTAAAATATTAAAGAGATTACTTGAGAAATTTTCGACTTTAAATTATTGTGCTACTGCACTATATGAAATTAATTTTCAACTTATAACATATTCTAACTTTTCAATATAGTATATATGTATTATTTTATTTAATTTTAAAAATATCTTACAGTTACTTCCGAACTGGTAATGACCACCACTTGACCCAGTGGTGCTAGATTGGCTCGATGTCCAGGGCGGTTTGATAACTATGCTTGAAACTGATTTTAAACAAATTATATTACTATTTTCTCGTGAAAAGCAGGGCAATTAAAATGTTAGATTATCCTGTGTCAAAATATACTCAAATTCCCGCAGATGACATGTTTTGTGCATTATTGTATCACCCTCGGTTCCCAGAGAACTTGGGGAAGGATGGCCTGGCCAATGATGTGCATCATAAGATAAAATGTGAATTAAATCCCCTTATAATTATTCATAGAAAACAAAATCACTACTTTGCCATCATTTAGCATGTAATAATATCCAAAGGAGGTATATACGACGGGTATGGCAAGGATGGTAAAACTAATTTAACGTACTAAGCACGCATGATAGAGGAAATTCATCCAGTTTAGACCCAAAAATATATTAACTTTTTCGCTGATGGAAATCAAAATGAAGTACAGAATTGTTACGAAGTATAGGTAACAATTTAATCAAACAATGCAAACATCATTTCACAAAAAAATTAAGATCTGGAGCTAAGTATAACTTAAATTGGTTAAGTGATAAACCTGCAGTTCTGAAGTACCATATCTTTGAGTTCTTCCAGATGCATCTCAACCTTGTCCAGCTGTAAAAGATTGAAATAGTTTCCAGACTTCCAATATTTTCTTCAATAGAGTGATATAACAACGGGAACCCCAGATATAAAAAAATAATAATTCTAAAAGTTTTAGTTTTTTTCTGGGATATTATCTTCTCAGAAAGTGTTTTATTAGTAACTACCTCAATACTTAAATCTTTGGTCATTTTGGCATGAGCAGCATCTTGAGCAAGCTGCATCTCTGCTTCTTCCTCTTTCTGCCTTCTTTCCTACAAGTATATAGTTTTAAAAATCAGCCAGTGATGTTGAAATAAATTATCAAACAATTCTAATACATACCCTTGGCAAGGGATACCCAATGAAGTTAATGGTTCAGTATCTAACTTCTTAAGGAAGGATACTAAAGATCCAAAGACGTTCAAGACTTCAGCTTATTTATAAGTGTAGTTTATACACCTAACTGTTGCCCTAAATTATGATATTTTATTGTATTTTGAATAAAATTCTACCTAATCTATGTTAAATTGTATTTTGTACGTAAAACTTTATGTTTAATGAAGAATCGAAGAAAAAAACGCAAAACAACCAAAAATGGCAAAAATCCAAAGTGTGAGTACTAAATTGGCATGAGCTGCACAAATA
>CAIGRP010107941.1:0-16414 GCA_903798385.1 Fraxinus cuspidata | reverse complement strand
ATAAAAATTATATACTCCAAATTAGCACCGAGAACCTCGTGCTGTGGGTAGATAGTGTATTATTTCATGAGCCATCTATTGGCATTGGCAACGATAGGGGAAGGTTTATAGTGGTATGATCTCCTACTTCCTACTCAAACTGCTACATCTATGATTTGTTTCACCCGTCCACCGGAATGAGACCAAGTAACTGTTGAGAATTTACTTAACATGTGCAGCGGAAAATAAATAAATTTCAATTCCCACCAAAGATTTTCTTTATATTTAGAAAGAAATTGTGATATGAATTATACATTTTGTAGATTCTGCAAACTCCTTTGTGATCTTGGAACATGAATAATCACGCAATCCACAGCAGTCTAATTGTCTAGTCTCCAATAAAAATTCACACAGGAAACAAGAATGAGAGAATTAGGGTTTCTCTTTTCTTGTGCTAGCAAGATAATGAGTTATGTTATGTTCTATTTTTCCTGAAATTCTTATGGCTTATTAATATAAGTCCAAGTGGGCTTACCGAAATCCTTGACCAACGTGTACTCATAAGTCGAAAATGAATTTTCGACTTACATTGATTTAATAGTGGGATAAACAATTTGATCGATAATTGAGATTGACACATATACAAATCTCGTAATTGATCAGATCATATTGATGAAATGATTATAGTTTCACGATAAACGAACAAGTTTGATTTTTTGTCATACCACTTGACATTTTTCGTTACATGTATTACCCTAATACATTGTTAGATGTCAATTTGGGACGACAAACGTAAATTGATGATAATTAAAAAAAGGTATTTTAATTTATCGATTTTGATTAGATCAAATTAATAATTCACATCATTAGATATCGTGATCGGGAACCTGATGAGTCACTCACAAAAAGAGAGACAGAAGAATGAGATTCACCAATTAATTAATTAATAAGTGTTGTAAAATTAATTAATTGGGTTGCTTGTTATTATGCCCGAATTAATTAATTCGTGGACCAATTTCATTAATTTGATTAATTGAATATTGGACGAGTTAAGTTTAAGAGATGAGCCAAGCCCACGGACTTATATTAATAAGTCATTAGAGTTTCAAGAAAAATAGAACAGGACATAATTCATTATCTTGCTAGCACAATAAAAGAGAAATCATAATTCTTTCATTCTTGTTCCTTCTGTGAATTTTCATTGGAGTCTGGACAATTGGACTGCTGTGGATTACAGATAGTGATTGTTCGTGTTTCAAGGTCAGTAAAGGAGTTTGAATCTATAAAAGGTATAATTCTCATCACAATTTCTTTCTAAACACAAGGAAGATCCTTGGTGGGAATTGAAATTTATTTATTTTTCGCTGTGCATGTTAAGTAAATTCCCAACAGGTACTTAGTCTCACTCCGGTGGACGGGTAAAACAAATCATGGATGAAGCTGTTCGAGTAGGAAGTAGGAGGTCATATCACTATAAACCTCCCCCTGTCGTTGCCAATGCTAATAGATGACTCACGAAATATTATACCATCTATCTACCCCACGAGGTTCTCGGCACTAATTTGGAGTATATAGTTTTTATATGTTAGATTTTTTTTGTCCCTATTGGTTCATTTTGTAGATGAACAATTTCGTCGTAGTGAAGCTATATATGCCGCGATAACTCGAATGTCGCGGTTCGAGAGTGATTGCAGGGGCAGTTTTATGATTGTGTTTTCAAGTGTAACGAATTTTTAGGTTAATAATGTATTTTTATCAAAATGTCTTAGTCAAATTGAAGAACATAACACAGAGAATTAATATTATCGTAGGAGTTACTTAAACTATTACGAAGTAATAATATTGTACATTGTCGTGATCTCTCTTTAGCATCATTTATTTCAATTACGAGGATTATACATTTGATTATTTTGGGCTAATATTGCAATTTTATATGTTCTGATGAGATTTTTGGTCAAGGTTGAACCATAAATAATCATGATATTTATATGCGTGTATAACCTGTGATCACATTTGACGAAGATTGATGAAATATCAGAAAAATATAGTTGCGTGTCATTTATGGTGTACGTTGAAATAAAAATGTATTGGTCATTGCAGGCAGATCAACTTCTTTGGTTGGATGCTAAGCTATTTTGCTAATACAACAAAGTCATTCAAATGCTCCCTACAAAACTCAAAAGGTCCAGACGACGCCATTTTGAAATAGTAAATTCGTGGGGATATTATCGTGCATCTAAAGTAAAGCTCTTTTAAGAATTATGAATGATAGTGTAACATCCTAAGATTGAGTAGTTGATTGGAGAGTTACATCGTTTTCACATTATAACAATGTTTTGTGAAATAACATATGATCTATTTAGTTGGAATTATTCTGTAATACTAATTAGATTGGTGTTTAGCGTGCTGAATGATATTAAGAGTGGGTCATAGACACTTGAGCTTAACTCATCCATATGGACGAAATGAGATCTTATGATCGGTTCGACCCTTTGGCTCTTGGGCTTCACGAGTCGAGACGTCCAAACAAGTTGAGCTGACTCGATTTTCAAAACGAGTTTTAGTCGTACATGGATTTGGGACAAGCTAAGCTCGTGAGCTGCTTGGCCGGTTTCCTATCTGAAAGTAGTATTAGTCAATGGATTACGCTACTTGTCCATAAAAATGGTACATAAAGAATTATATAAAATGACGTGAAGGCAAAAGATTGAATGAAAAAATTGATTATATTTTAAATTGGTAAATGATGGAGTGACGCGTAGCCATTATGATAGAGTGGGTATAAACGGTATGTTATGCATAAATGGTAAGCTCATGCATATACGTTAGGTTTATGCATAAACGGTAAGTTTATGCATATACGGTAGGCCTATACATATATGGTAGACTGATGTATATACGGTAGGTTGTATGCATATACGGCAAGTAACTTATTTCTTAATATGAACTTTAAAAAAATGAATTATTCAAATATATTTCTACTTTCACTTAAAAGAATCTAGCTTCATTCCCTGTTCATTTGTGTCCGATTGATTTCACACTTAGCTCTATCTTTTGGCAGAACGATTCAATGTAGTAAATGGTGAGTATCGCCCTCCAATTAGTATGATGTGTCCTTCATGCATTTATCAATGATATCTTCAATCCATGCTCAGTGAATAATGATGACTTGATGACATAATTGGTAGGGAGGAATAAATAGGTTTAAGAAAGAAAAAGAAACAAAATGTTTGTTCATTATATTGTTCAATCTTGCATATCAAACATGCCTTTACAATTTAGTTTATACGTTCCTTATGCATCTTTGCATTATAATTTAAAGGCTTGAAGCAGTTGAAGTATAGGCCATATTGGATACATTACCAAATTTGGAATAAGCTTCTAAACCCCAAAGTGGCTTATGTTAGGCATTATGAAATACATATGTGACTATAACGTTTGTGGTATTTATTGGACATTTTCTTGTCAATTTATGAGTAGAATTACTATCATTTGGTTCTTCTTACTTTTGTACTTATTAATTAGTAGAATATTTGCTGGACCCTTGCTCTCCTAACTCAAAATAAAAAACAGATCCATGCATAGTTAGTGAAGATATATATTCTGTCTAGATTTGATAACAGAGGATATTTGCCCGTTAGACCGATGAATTTTTTCAAAATGCTTTCAATACCGCTAAAGCTCATCAAAGAGTATGCATNCAAAATAAAAAACAGATCCATGCATAGTTAGTGAAGATATATATTCTGTCTAGATTTGATAACAGAGGATATTTGCCCGTTAGACCGATGAATTTTTTCAAAATGCTTTCAATACCGCTAAAGCTCATCAAAGAGTATGCATCAAGTCAGAGTGGTGAACAATCATTGAAGACTACTATTATCAAAGCAGGTACAAGCTTCTGATTTTAATCTTTTGGTGTGCACATATCTCCGTCATTTCAAATAACATTCGGCACTCTAATATTACCTAAAAAATAACACAGTCCGTGCAATGCACGGGTAAAAGACTAGTAACAAAAAAAGTACGTAAAAGCAATTTTTTAAAGCTCACCCAAATATGCTCATGAATGAAATTAGAATAGAATAAATATAAATATTGGGCATGTATTTTGTAAGACTATACTGTACCTACAATATTGTTAACCTTAGCCACCCTTCTCTGACATTTTTTCTTGCAAACAGATCCTATGCCCCATTCGCTCCACCACCTCTTCACCCTCATACCCTATGTTTTTAGATGAAACCCTTAATACAATGATCTAAATTTTCATTTGTCTTCATTTTTTATTTGTGGGTAGACGAAGAAGAGAATAAATTAACTGGAAAATAAAAATCATCTCTTCATGAAAAAAATATTTTCCTTATTTTCAAGAAAAATATGGTCATGTGACCAAAAGTAGGAAAATATTTTTCGTTGAAAAAATTATCAATCAAACAACATAGAAATAGGAAATTAGGTAGAAAAACACATTTTTCATAGAAAATATTGAAAATCAAATGCAGCCTTAGTGTTCCAGCAGAGTCTTATCACGTTCTTATTTATTACCTTAATGGTCCGGTATAATATAAATAGAACTAATAGAAAAGTCTAAAAGGTGAAATAAATCATGGATATAGGAATTCGACTAGAAAGTATGGGGTCACACTAGTATAAGTCTCCCCCTGTTGATGTCCCTGTAGTTGGTGTATTGCATGTGAACTTTTTTCTTCTTTGTATTTTCAGAGTCCGAATTCTTGATTTATTTCATAAGGTCTAAATGGGTTTAAGATTTTTTATTTTTTTAATATGGGATTTGATTTGTTTACTGATGGATTAGTAATTTACTACAACAGTAAAAGTTGGTGCAGAAGATGATAAAAGTCTCACTTGTTGATTGCCAAGCTTCATTTTTATACATTACTTACCAATTCCATGTAATTTTTCTACATAGCACTTGATTTTTATTCCTTTCATATCTCGCTTCAAGAATTTTCCAATATTTGATAATAATTAATGTTTATTGGAATCCTTATTTGGAAATAGTGTTATTCTTTCTTGATTTTTCTGGACTGTTATGGTGTGGTCTTTTTCTGAGTGCTACTATGTTATTGCGAGAATTGTTGATATTGAAAAATGTTGGATTTTGTTTAGCTTGATGGAGTATATTCGATATTCCGTACATGTTAAGCACCAACTACATGGGTATTGATAAGGGGAGGTTTATACTAGTATGACCTTCTACTTTTTACTCGAACTCCTACATCCACGATTTGTTTCACACGTCCACCATAGTGAAACAATACCCCTTTTTTGACATTTCTATTAGTTTTATTTATATTATATCGCACTATTGGGGTAATTAAATGGAATGTGCTAGGCTCTATGATATCAAGACTTTGAGACGAATGTGCAGAAATAATTCATGACATGACAAAAATGCAGTACAGAGAAAGGTGATATATGCCTTACTGAGAAATGAATAGTTTAAACATTATTGTTCATTAGGAATAAACCACGCTAATTAATCAAAAGTTGAGATTTGAATTGTTATAAAAAAAAATTGTAAACAAAATTGTTACAAGGATCGAAGGTTGGGACGGTTAATATAGTATATCCATATAGATTTTATATTAAGTTGGAGGATAATGGTCACCAATCTTTTGCATTTCTAATGTAAATTAAATGTCATGACTACGTCTGCTTATAACCAAAATTGACATCAGTAAGATTTCATTTTAATCATTTCACCACAAAACATTTTAATTTTATGTTAAGAAATAAGTTACTTTTTTTAAAAGTTAATCTTATATACAAAATTAGTAACCTATTTATTTTGCTATTACTAATAAACAATTTACTTATTTTAAAATGTTTTTATTTTTTAATTAGTAACATCGAAATGGAATTTTCTATTGGCATAATTATGTAAAATTTCAATGAGTTCCACCACGTTGTGACAATCTAATGTTATTTATTTATTTATTTTGCCTTTTTCCCCTTGAGAAATAGAACTAATTAATTCTAAGTCAAAGGTTTGAAAAATTCAAAATCTTCAACAACTTGGAGTCGATATTCTTTTCACATTATTAATGTCCCAATATAACTTGTACAAAGGCAGTATTGGGAAACTTCTATTTTTATCAAAGTTTTAACCCTTTGAGTTATCTTTTCAATACATTTTGACATTTTGAATTGCCTCATTCGAATATCAGGAGAGAAAATTATGGTCAAAATATTGACTATTGTGCAGAGACAAAAAAATGTCCGCGCGAATGAAACTTTCTTTATTCGATTGGAACTCTTTTGGAAGTCAATTTGAACATGATTTTCAATCAATTTTCGACTCCTACAAATATATAACAGCAGAATACATATTAGAGACCCCTCATATACATATTATACACACTCATTAATTATTATCATCAAATGAGGAAAATTCATAGTTGTTGTGAGAGAATTATAGGAGACTTGCAAGAATTCAATCATGTGAAGATTAAAATGTGATTTTTGGGTAAAGAAGAGTAATTATTATCATCAAATGAGGAAATTTCATTGTTTTTTGTGAGAGAATTGAATATGATTTGCAAGAATTCAATCAATTGAAAATTCAAACTTGATTTTTGGACAAAGAAGAGAAGGCGTAAGTGAAGATTCATCAAAAAATCATTGAAGAGATTCAATATTTCAAGATTCATCTTCTCAATTTATCAAAAAATTGGGTAATGTCTTTTCACTTAAAGATGACTTCTTGGAATTTTAATATATTAGACTAATTTTATACATTGCCAGGATGAGATGAAACCTTATTATGATATTTTTAATTTTTAATTAATCATTTTGACTATAATTTGATTTGATTTGTTTTAAATATTATTTCTTGTAATTTCAATATGTTACACTAATTTATATATTGCTAGGATGAGATGAACCCTTATTATGATATTTTTAGTTTTTAATTAATTATTTTGACTTTAATTTGATTTGATTTGTGGATGTTTATTATCGTTTCTATCGTTCTTTTCAATTGCTTGATCACCAATTGAATTGTTAGTGAATTTTATTGTTATCGAGATAGACAATAGAGTTGAAACACAATATAATAAACATTGTAAGGTTCGATAGAGATATACCTCTATATTTTATATGGTTTCAATAGGTGTTCTAGCACTTGATAATGCATTTATCAAGTTTGCATCTTTCATCGAGAGATAGAAGGGTCATATGAGGAGAAAAGATTCGATCGCTATCGAGAGAGGCTTTCAATTAAATTAGGAACATTGACCAATATGAATGATTTCAAATTGTCACTTTAATTGTTACACTAAAAATGGATTAATAAGGGGATTCGACATCTTAGCAATACTTTCACATATTTGAAATCAATCTAGTTAAATTGCTTTCTAGGTTAATTGATAATTTAGATATTAGTATAGAAAACTCAAATCATATTTGTTATTGGATTAAGGCTGCTATTAATTAAAACTCGATTGAATACATAGTTCTCGTGTGTTCGACACTCTAACACATTATTTTATTACTTGTTCACGATCACGTTCCCTTGCGGGAAATCAAACGATCATATATTCTTGTTTCCATGCTTTGTTAACCAAATTTTGGTGAAAATGTGAAAAAGATTGTCATTATTAAATATTCCCTCCTCCCATTTATATATGTTTATTTTGTTTTTCACACGGATTAAGAAATCTTATTTAATGTTATGGAAAAACATTTATTGCCAAAAAATTTCCTAATTTACCATCGTTTAATTATCAATAATTAGCAGTAAATTATTATTGGAAGTAGTAAAGAGATAATGGTATATTAGTAAACGAGTAAAACAAAATATTATTAATAAAGAAACAAGACTATATAATTGGGATAAGAAAGTAAGGAAAGTCGGTTTATATAAATGAGACGAGGGAGTATTAGATTAGTTGTAATAATAAATATAGTTTCGAAATTAACTCATTAATCGAGTTTTCAATATGTTTGATCAGTGATTAAAGATTTTGATACAACATGAATTGACGATCAATTCATTCCAGTCCAGACTGGAAAGACAATTGAGTTAGATGACTTACTATAAATCAAGCTTGAATAGATATACAAGGAAAATGGCGAGTGTTAAGATTGAAACTTGGAAAAGAATAGTATAATTAGTATTTTTCGTCTAATGGGTCCTTTGTAAGATTTTATCAAATTTAATACAGTACATTAATACAGCCCTCATGGCTTCAATTCGATATCTAGGCACGCTTGGCTAAGCTTAATGTTAGTTAAAACTTAAAATTACCAAGTAATTTAAAATTTAAACACTTTAAAATTGTTTATATTTTTCTTACTTTTAAATAAAAAAATGAAATTATTTCAAAAATAATTGTTAGTTACTATCATAATCAGTAATTTAAATTTTATTTTTAAAAAAGGTAAAATATATTTATTGTGAAACTTAATAATTTTCTTGTGAGTACTAAACTATGCAAAAAGTGTCCAACCAATTAAATTGTACTTCCCTTAACTTGCTAACTTTTAATAAATCATAAGTAATCGACCAACATGGCGTGGCAATTTCAAGCAATATTCATTGGGATCAATCTTCTCAAGAATTTCAAACGGACCAACATTGCAAGAAGATAACTTATTATATTCATGTGCGGGAAATGGTTCTTAGTCATCCACTTCAAAATCTAAATGCTGAAGCTTGCGATCATCAAGCAGGCTTATTTTTCTTCCTTTGGGATGTCTGTCAAGGTGGGAATTGGGATCGGGATTGACGGATTGACCAATCTTCATAACACTAGTCTTCTCCATACGTCAAAACCTTAAATAGTATTAATAAACTATATATCTCCTACTCTCTCTCTTATAAGAGTCACTCTGTATATTACTATTCATTTATGTCACACTCGTTTACACACTTAGTGGAGTTCCTACTGTAGCTTAACTGGTTCAACAATGTCAAACCAATTTACACAATGTTCCACACAAACATTACCAACAAACAAGGGTAAAAATGAAAATTGACAACAATACTTGGTGAATACAGCCATACAAATGTCAGAAGGTTCATCTATACAAGATAATTAATTCACTATGGGCCCCACGTGTTGAAAATAAGACTTCAAAATTACAAAGAATAGGGCAAATGGATTTTACCTTTCCCACAAATCTCTCCCTCTTTCCAAAAAAAATCAATGACGGTTTCTCTCTCTCTCAACAAAAAACCTTAAATCTCTTCACCTAAAATCCTAAAACAACAAATTCCTATCTCGACGATCGAAACAAAGTGCAAGAAGAAGTGGAAATCTTCAAAAGAAGCTCCTCTATCGAGAGAAGAAGTTCTTCAATCGACGACGAAACGAAACAATAAGTATTATTAAGAGTTTCCTCAGGTAAAATTTTTTGCTCGTAGTCGTAGCACAAATGTGAGTTTTTGCTTCTTCTTTATTTGGTAAATTAGCAAATTCAATGGTTGTGTGATAACCATTCAAAATGATAAAATGTTGGCTTTAGAAAGAGGAAGAATAAAAAAGGAAGAAAAAAAATTTCGGACACCATGTGTGCACGGTCTTGCTTATCTTTGTCTTCGACGTATTTGCTGATTAGCGTGGGTATTTCTTTGTCTTCGACGTATTTGCTAATTACCTTGATTATTTCTTTGTCTTCGACGTATTTGTTGATTATCGTAAGTGACTCACTAAATAAAAGACAAGAATAAGGAGGATGAAGAAAAGAAGACGACATATGAAGGAAAATAAAAGACTAGCAATCTTAAATATTGGAACCATTTTAATTTGTCACAAAAATATTAGATGATAGTAGTTTAATTTACGAAAATCACTGTCACTACAATATAAAAGAGGCAAACACTTGGCTCGAGAGAGAGAGAGAAAAAAAGGTCTGGTGACGAAGACATGGTGTCTCTGTGCACGCACAAAGAAGGTCTTCATGTGGCACGGAGAGCTGTGTCTCTGTGTCCACATGGAGACACACGGAGTTGTGTCTCTGTGTCCACACGGAGACAAGCCCATGTCTCCGTGTGTGAAGAGGCGTAGAGATCGTTTGTTGAATTTTCAGGCCCGAAGAATCAGCATGGAAGAATTGCAGATATCTCCAGACGATCCACGAGGGAGTCCAGGGAAAGAACAACAGGCTGCCGGAGTTGGTATTCTTCTCCAGATCATGATGCTTGTTCTCTCCTTTGTTCTAGGTTACGACATCACCGTTCTATTACCTCCCCGAAGCCAATGCTTCTCTTTTGATTGGTAAATTTATTTCATTTAAATTAGTTGTGTTAGAATTACGGATCTAACAAGTTAAGTATCACTAATTTTCAGTTTCAATTGAATGTGATATCGCATTTCACTATTATCTGATTCGTATATGTGGATGCAGATTTGATTATGGGTGGGCTGGCTAATATCTCCAATACAGAAACTAGCTTAGTTATTTTGATCATATCATTCTCTTACCTATTTTCTGGCAATGAATACTATTTTGAGTTCAACTTGTAATGTAGCTCTCTTTAATAAATTTTTGGTTGGGCAGGGCACGGCATGGTTCAACTTCCTTGAGGAATTTTTCTTGTTGTTTTTGTTGCCACGTATCACATTATATCCTTGCGCTGCACACTACTGGCCTCACTATAATGAAACCTACTCCTAGCACACGGCAATTTTAATCCAGTTCGAGGAAACAAATAATAAAATAATTTAGTTTTCAATGAGGACATGAGGAACGTGGAAAAACTAGACAAACTAGAGAGCAAGATTGTGTAGTAAAGCAAAAGTAGCGCTTATGGTAGGTTGCTCCATGGTACCAGGATATTGTTAGAGCATGTATAGGAATAGAAAAATCTTTACTTTCTACTTAAACCCCGATTGGTTTAGTTACAAATTAAATTTTAATTAAATTTTGATAAAATTTAATAAAATGTGTGATTGAAAAGTTGATAAAAATTATGAATTTCATGAAACGTGTGACTAAAAATAAGTTTGAGAAAAAATAAATTCTAAAAAAATGTGAATTAAACATGGGCTAAGTTTATTACATCTTGGGATTAATTCTTATCAAGTGTAAATTATTTTGAATTTTTGGAACGTCTTAAATATAACAATAAGGGAATGTTTGGTACACGATTGGAATTAGGAGATATTATTAGGGAAGATAGTATTAATATGCGTTAAGAGGGATTGTTTTTATACGGTATTTGATGTTATATCACAATATAAGACTATATAATTATTTAAAATAAATAAAATTATTACAATATGAATAATCTAATTTTGCTAATACACACATTGGCAAAATATATAAATGTTGTATTATCTAAAAAAAATCCTTAAAATTAGTAATATAAAATTATAACCAATCAATTTATTAAAAACCATTGTATCCTTGTCTCTATCAAACAACGTAAATCATATAAACTATATAAACTATTTAATTCTTGAAACAAATTAAATCTAATGCAATACTAGTGCGACAAAATAATATATCTCGTCTCCATCTATAATGATATAAATTACATTTTCTTATTGAGTAATTCAAAATAATTCCAATATATATGTAAAATATCAAATACATGGTGACTTTGTAAAGAACAAGCAATCTTCATTTCACAAAAAACGTGAACTATATCGATCGAATATGATACTAATTTAATACAAGTTTACAAACTTGCTCTGTATTTGGTATAGAGTTGCAACATGAAATAGTAATGCTATTCTTCTGTGAATCAAAACGTTGTTCACAGCTACTATGTTTCCTTAGTTGTTCTTTTTAAATGTTATTCATATATATATAAATCACTATAATTAGCACATTATTGACTGTTAAGAGGTCCAGCTTTGTCATTTTCTGATTTTCATTTTGTCATTGTGATGTTACTGGTTAATAAATATGTAACATTTATTCGGGTTTAAGGCCTTGAAAAGTATTCAAAAGGCTGATGAGCGACAAAAAAAAAAAACACACAAACTAATTTTAATAATATAAATTCTTAACTAGCAGATGCTTTACTTCGAAGTTGAAGATAAGTTCCTTTCTTGTGTCAAGGAGTCTACAGAACTTCTCCACATGTATTATATAATTTTAAACCTAGTGACATTGGTGGCACTCGAAGCTTTGATGTTGTTTCATGAATTAAGTCGTGAATATTTAGTACATGTTTGGTACACCATCAAGAGTTTTATTTTTGTTAAAATTTAGAATTATTGCAATAAGACTTATTTTTGTTAAATTTTGTTATTGGAGAATTCTACTTCAAAAAGTAATTATATTCTATAGCATTCTTCCTTCAAGAATTCAGTTGTTAGGGTGACTTGTGAGTTGTTTAAATTGACAGCTAGCATTGGCCACGAATAGAATGTTGAATCAATTTCGAGTCTTCTCGATAGAACAATTTCAAATTTTCGATATCTTGTATGAATCAAAGAATCGTGAAGCCCATAATTTTTATTCACGAGTGATGAAAAGCAACACAAAGCAAATATTTTCGTACACCTTTCGCTCATCACCTTTCCTTTTATCTAAAAGTAAATGAGTCCTCAACTTTAGTTAGTATTTATTTTGTAATTTGTACTATGCTACTACTTTTTAGTTACTCCTATATCTAGAAAAAATTAATTAGGTAATAAATATGGAGCCTTTCATCTGTTTGAGAATTTACCTTAGTTTCGTAACGTCAATAACTCATTCCAGAAGAAAAATGAATGTATGTAATAATATAGAATATGAAAGAATGATCTAAACTATGTAAACAGTTAAAGAAACTAATAGAAGCAATTCCATAATGGAATTTAACACATAAATACATCAACGAGAAGTTCATTAATTTGGCATTCTATATGTTAAATAATTGCGATGTGGTCCTCTTCGAAATGATGAAGTTTAGGGTTTTTCTTCAGCAACTTGTGAGTTGAGATTGGGTTGACATACATTCCAATTGATCCTATAAAATCGTCGGCAGAGCCATGAAATCCTCCAAATTGACATTTTGAACCAAGATGAAGCATGAACTCTTTACCAAATGAAGGATCACGGCCAAAAGGTCCATGCGTTCCCAAATTGGTGCCAAATGTTAGGCAAGTTAAGCCATACATACCACTTTGCTTACCACTAACATAAACAATATATTCAGACGGATAATTGAGATTCACCTAATTGTATTCCCATATATAGCACTATCATAAATATATATTGAAAATTGGTTAGCTACGTCAAGTTTTTCTTCACGGAGTATGCACTATGATAACTGTTTCATTTAATAAACTTAAGTTGTTGGAGAGACTCTTGTTTTCAACCGAATTCATTTTTCCAATAAAAAGTCTACTATGTGCACATTTTCTATAAATGAACGACAGTTAGATCAAGATGTGAACTTAGAATTTATTTTTGGTGGCTTTAAATATACTATCTAAAAGTTGAAAACATAAAGAGATGTTTCTTGTATTCATTTAAATCTTGTCTAATCTAATATTCGTTTCGCGGGTCATGTCCATAACATAATATTAAAAATAAAAATAAAAATAAAAATACACAAAATTTATGTAGTTTAGGAATTATGTTTACATGCTCATCCTCTCGTGTAAAAAGTGTGTATATATAAAATATAAGTATTTTTAAAAAGTTCAATAATCGGTGAAACCCCAAATAATATTAGGCCCTATTTGATTGGCTTAAAATTTCCATGGAAAATGAAAAAGAAATTTCATTTTCCACTTTAGGCATGTTTGATACAATTTCTTTTATTGGCAATTCATTTACTCACTTTTGCCTTACACGATTGGTTTTCCATGGATTTGAGGAAAATGAATTCCCACCAATTTGGTGGGATTTTATTTTTTTTATTTTTTGGCAATGAAAACAAATTTTATTCTTTTAATGGACAATTTTCATGTAATACAAAGTCAAACGAACACTAAAAAATCCAAAATTTCAATAATTTTCCACGTGAAAATTATACAAATCAAGCACAATTAATGACAATTCTCAGAAAAACAATTTTAGACAATTCAATTCCCTAGAATTCATTTTCTTTCCACCCAAACTTCAGTCTTGCAATCAAATGGGCCCTTAGTGAAAATGACTAGAGAAAGAAAATATACTCACAATGTTAAAATTATTTCGTGTAGTACTGTGACCATCTCTATCAGACAACACCAATTCTCCATTATCATTAGCATATAAAAATTGAAGAGAATGAATTCTAGTATCGTGTGAAACAAAAATCTGAACAATTTTAATTCGACCCTTCTCATCCCATATATTTCAGAAGTTTACGTACCCCACTGGACCAGTCTTGACCATACAGCTATTCTCCATCTCTCAAAAACTCCACCCTCCTTCTGTTATGTTATATATACCTATGTTGGAAAATATCATGTGATTCTATATGCAGATATATATAGATGACAAATTAATTCAGTCTATTTTGGTCCCTTTTTTTCAAACTCATTTTCATCACACGTGATTTTCATCAACTTTTATTAAAATTTACCATTCCCTTCGTCCTATATATATAAGCTGACTTTCCTTATTATTATTTTTTTGTCTTAATTACATAGTCACGTTTCTTTATTAAGAATATTTTGTTTTGTTCGTTTACTAATATATCCTTATTTGATTTGCCTAGTCATTCAACTTCTTTATTACTTTTAACAATAATTTACTACTAGTTATTAATAATTAAATAAGGGTTAATTATGAAAGTTTTTGACAAAAATTGATTTTTCAATAATATTAAATAAGTTTTCTTAATCCGTGTGAAAAATAAAACTAACATATATATATGAGACGGAGGGAGTAAAAATCTAATTTTTAGCAAAACCAACGGGGGCATAATTAAGTTGATACCTGCATATGTATAAGTAATGAGACTTTGGTTCTAGGATAAATACCAGACTTGTTATATAAAATATTAATGGATCCTTTGGTAGGGATTCAACAAAATTTTCGGACAAAATAAAGAAGAAAAAAGCTACATTTTTGTTCATTTTATTAATGTTCTTGAACATGCTGTTATTGTTGTGTAATTGTGAATATCTTTTGCATTTTAAGAGCAATTCAAATAAAATACGAATTAATTATATTTGTTTGAAAAATTAAAAGTAGCTTCTAATATTACTTTCATTTTCCTTCTAAAATAAGAATCTTATATAATCTTAACTTTGAGGAAAGTTATCCTTTTTCTTTCTTCGGGTTCAAGGTAGAATAAATGTGAAAGACCTAGAAAAATATTCCAAAGGGAAAAATTCATATATGCATATGAAATATAAAATATTTCAAAATATACTAAAATGTTATTTAATTATATAAAATACTACATATCATAAAAAATAACACCAAAATTTCTGTGGCCGAAACTTTCCCCATTTATGAGTTTGTAACTGAAATTTTGAATATGCATATACGACGCTCACATTAAGCCCCTGTATGAGCCACATTAAAATATTCATTCACATTATTCTACTCATTTTCAACCACATATTCTTCAATAAAATAATATTTTTCATCATATTAATAAATTTTCCTTCTTTTTCAACCGCACATTCTCCATCAATCTACTATTCCTAAATACATTATTCCAAAAAAATTTGGCTCAAACACACCCTAAATTACGCAGTAATGAAATTTCAAAACTGAAATCCTGAGTCTTTGTTTGAAGCTCGAAGATATTGGAATTATTCAAAAATCGTCATCCCCAATCATAATATCAATAAATCCCATTTCCTGGTGAGGAATATTTGAATTTCATCTGGGCTTCTGATTTGTGATGTGGATTGAGCTGTCGGGAACTATATTTCATAAAGTCAAGTTGCAAGCATCACGAGTGAAACATCCTGAAATGCAGCATCTACGTTGTGCTCTACGTTGTGTTCGATGTTGTGTTCATATTTTGTAGTCAGCATTCTGGATGTTCCTTATTTGAGATTAATCGATTTCATAAATTTTCACTTTTTTCCATGTGTTTCACAAGACACAATTCAAGTTTTTTATCTGAAAATTCTCCAATTTTGTCATCTGAACGTGAAATTTGCTTGTTCGACTTTTTGTATCTATGAATTTTTATAGTTTCCTCGTATGTTTTTGGCAAGATTTTCCATTTTTTTTTTTTTTGTTAATTTCATGCAACCGAATAGATAGTGCACCACATCAACACAAAATGATAGTCATTTGGTGATAGAGGTGAGCAACCGTACATTTACAATTCAAGATACCACACGAACGAATGTTACATGGATTCATATGCCTTATGCATCGTGCCACTTGGTGATATTGACCAATGGAGAGTGGACAACTACTGATGCGGGGTGAAATATTTTAGCCTAAACTAAAGAGTCAACACCGTGTTTCACGGGGTGCCTTTCTTCTTGACACAGAAAGGGATACCGTGCGGCAGTAGTCTGCTCCGCTAGACTACATTCCGCCTACTCTCGGTCCTTTCGGGACG
>CAIGRP010107937.1:0-16639 GCA_903798385.1 Fraxinus cuspidata | reverse complement strand
ATTTTTATAATACAAAATAGGTCGGTATATGCAACAGTACCAAACCAGTTCCAAACAGGATTAATGTGAAAATTAATGTGACAAAAATGAACAGTGAATCTCACATTCACTCTTTTAAGAGAAGGAGGGATTAATGATTTATTTTTAAATTATTGATAAAGTTGGGCTAGTGGGAACATATATTAAAATGGCCTCTGATTAAATTTATTACCAGTTTGAACAATTATGTTGTTGATTCACATGCAAATTTAGAATTTTCAAATGGTTTATATGCTGTATAAGTTGACCCCCGGTTATTACTTGTATCTGTGAAAAATTAGAGTTGCAGCTGGTAGAAGGTGTTAGCAAATAGCAATGAAACCAAGAAAAGTAGAGAATTTGTAGAAATAAATTCTATATTAAATTTTATATTAAACTATACAATGGACCATCCTTTTATAGGGAAAGGACATAAACATACAAGGTAAAGGCATAATGATAATTACATCAATCATTCTTAATTACAATTATACATAAATCAAGGGATATTCAATTAACCTAATTTAGGGTGATACAATTTAAGTTGATTCCATATATGCTAACAAAAATGTTGATATTAGATCAAGAGAAGAATAAAGCGAGCCCCGTCAATAAATTTCATAACTTCACCCATGAACTTGTCCGAAGCTTCCGACCACATAAGGCAATCATTATGGATCCGTCATCTGTCACATTCTCTAAATGACTTAACTGCCCCAAAGCTTGGAGGAAAATATATAAATACCCCCCATTTTTAAGTGTAAAGCACGCAATTTAAATATTTTCCTTTCAAATAGCTATTTTCTCTCTTGCCTCAAGTTTGAGTATCGAAACTAGTGAGTTTAAAAGGTGAAAACCACTGATAAGAGGATTTGTTGATTTGATTTTTATTATCAACAAATTGGGAAACTTTGTACAAATTAAACCACTAAAACTTCATTATAGCTAAAAATGCCTTGAAATCCGTATGATTTAAGAAAAATGAGTGGAACAATAGGAAAGCTATCACCGGAGGTTCAAATCAAAGGATATAGCAATGACGATCTAATGGATAACGATGCTAATCCAAAACGACAACGAGAAAAAATATCCTGCTTATCACTATTGTTTAAGAAAATAGATGTCTATTGTAAAACAATCCAGAAGAGGCAGAAAGCTTGAAGATGTTAACACTGAAAATTGTGTCATTGCGTGCCAAAATTGAGAATCCAGAACGAAAACGGCAAGATGAATCCAGTGAGAGTTGAAAAGGCATGCCACTAGCTCTTTTTGCGAGAAGAATAGCAGCCAACATGTGTCAAGAGCTAATAAAAGTATACTTGAAAGGAAGAGAAACGAGCGAGGTGAAGAAAAATCCACTCTAAAAAAATCGATGGATGAAGTAAGCTTACGCGGCAAGAGATCTAATCCATATTTTCTCAAGGAAGGTCAGAGAGAAAAGAATTCCATCAATACTTTATACTACACTCTTCCGTTTGAGAATCAGACAACTAGGTTGTATGAAATGGATGATGATGATGAATATGTACCATTTTCCAGAGAAATCAAAGAGTGCTAATTTCAGACAAATTCGTTTGCCCTATTATGGAGAAATACATTGGAAAAGGATATCCTATTTACCATCTGTATGAGTATATGATGCAGATGAATTTAAATAAGGCAAGCCCCACACTCAAGTGACAAGGCTTCCATTTAACACTAGGCAAACTTGTTAAGAGATGATATAGCAAATCATCGTTAGGATCAATTAGAAGCTGCCCACAACTGAATCATGCATTTTTAGGAGCTTTGTCGAGAGTCGAATGGGGCAAGTACTAGCTACACGATTGAATGATATATAATAGGAAGAAGACAAGTCACTTAAAAGCTATTTTGAACGTTTTAGGGCTGAATTAGTCAATTGCCAAACTATATCGGACGAGAAGTCTAGTGACGCCCTATGGAATGGCCTACTAATAGAGACTCCCTTTTGGCGGGATGTTTGCAATCGAAATCTAACTTCTTATTACCCAATGGTAAACTTAATCCAAAGTGAGTTCCCAATAGAGGACACCATTGCCAATCGAAAGAAGGTGGAGTAGACCCGCATGAAAAAACTCAAAGGTAAGACTTCAACATATTCTTCTAAATTGCCAGCACAACAATACTCACATTATGACGAAGATAGACGTAAGGTGCATGCAATTTCATTGGCCTATCCACCATTCTAGGGATTACAATAGAGATGAATGCTGCGAGGTACTCAATATGGCCAAACTGCTAAGTCAACAATGAGGCTTACATGAAAAATATGAAAGCAAGAGACCACCTCACCCACTCAGAAGGTGAGGCCGAAGAGTTGGACCAAGGCAGTCTGAGCCAACACAAGTACCTACAAATGCTCACAGCTCTTTAATCCCAATAAGCGAAATAAACACCATAGTTGGAGGCCCTTATATAGGCGGAGAAACAATGAACGCACAAGGAAATATGCTTTCATAGCCAAAAGGCCCACACAGGAAGTATTCTTGATTTGAGGTAATCCTAAAACTACACCTTTTCGAATTACATTTAATAGTAATGATGAACAAGGAGTCATATATCCCCACTGCGGGGATTGATAGTGAGGGCTATAATAGCTCGTAACAGTCTTGGCCGCATTTTGGTGGATAATGGGAGCTCCGTGAATATTTTATCGAGTTGATCACCCATGGATACCCATGGCTGAATCCTTATATGGCTTCACAAGAAATAGTTTGATCCCCAATAGGACAAATTACGTTGGCAATTGAGCTTGGTGAAAAGCCAATTACATTTCAAGGATTCATGGATTTCTTGATCATGGATAGCAAATTTGATTAGAATAGGATCTTAGGAAGACCCGCTATGAAACTACTAAAAGTAGTAATATTTATCCATCATCTGTGCATGAAATTTGAGACTCTCCAAGGCGTAATCAGCATCAAGGAAAATCAAGCTACTATATGTGAATGCTATGTTAACTTTCTAATTTAAGCAAATACAAAACCTTTAGAGGGTAATAGCATATTCATGGTTGAAAAGAAGAAATAGATGCTTAAAACCCTTTTTTTCCAAAAGCAAGCAATCGATGCTGTAAATGGTAGGTTGAAAGACCTGCCCACTAGAGCAGATGACTTTGTAATCACTAGAGAAAGAATGAACTTCGAAGCACAAACCAAGACTGGACCTAAAAAAGGGTCACAGGGAAGACAATATAAAGGCAAGTCTCAGTCCGTCAAAGAAATTCCAAACGAAGGTGACAGTTATCCTACCAAAGGAATTTCAGCTGAAGGTGACGTTGATCCCACCAAAGGAATCGCAACTAAAGGTGATGTCAACACCATCAAGGAAATACAGGGACTAATTTCCACTTCAATGAAAATTATTGTAAAAAAGGACGAGACCATATCTTCCCACTTGAACATTCATGACATTGAAATAACGCGTGAAGTACTTGCAGGGGACAGGACAAGATAGCAATCCGTAAGCCCTCTATGATTAATATGATGATTTAATAAAGTTTTATTTGATAAGTAGCGTTGTCAAAATGTGGAAATTACCATAAGTACAATGAATTATGCTAATTGACAAACAATTATTGTAGATATAGTTACACGAAACTAAATAACGAAGGAATAAGGTAGCCCGAGCCTAAATATAGCCAAATGAACAAAATTTCACAACATAAATAATGAAATCTCATCAATAAATCATCAGATTAGCAGTGTCAATACAAAGAAGAAATGAAATTTCATAAAAGAAATGAGACAAAAGTGATCTATCTATCAAAGTTAATCAACATCTGAAAATTTCCTTAAGCGAGATCATTTTGGTTAAGAAGGATGTTATCCTCAAAAGATATACTCGCTGTAGGGGGAGGGGAAGCATCAGCAAAAGTATCAGCTAGCTTAGCACTAACAATGACTTGGCTTGAAAAAAGTGAGCGGAGGGACCAGCAATTTGGGTAGGTTCTGCAGAAGTAGAAGTATTTGAAACCTCAACTACTAACAGAGTATCCTCGAAAAGAAGGATGTCCCTAGCATCCTTTTCACAAGCCTCCAAAAAATTCATATTCCATTCAGGATGAAAGTTCCTAATAATGTCAAGAATTTTATTTCCTACTTCTTCCATGGCTCCTCAATAAGCTTCGCTTCGTCAACCTTCGCCTCAGAAAGGCTAGATTCTGCAAAGGCCAACTTTATCTCCGTACTCTTCAACTAATTAAGAAGCAATGATTTCTCATTTCTTGCCTTATCAAGGTCTTGAGAGAGAGGGGGCATATTGATCAGGCTAGACGGTTTACAATTCCTCTCTTATGGTATAAAATCTAGTTATCAATTTTGGCAATATAAGTTGCATGGCTCTCCTTGGTCAGTTCCAAATCTTTGGAAACCCTCTTAAAATCACCTACCAAGGAAGCCTTCCTTATAAAAAAATTCTTAGCGCCTTTGCTCATTTCCTTATATTTTTTTTCTTTTTATCAGCTTCCTCTAATTTTTCTAAAGAGTCTCGTAGCTCTTTTCCAAAGAATCAACTTTTTTCTCTAATTTATCGACCTACAAAACACAAATTTCATACACTATCTACTGATCATAATGAAGTACAGCTCACGAGAGATAAGCATCAATTAGATTCTCCACTTACTCAAGGGTAAGCTCCTCTACAAACTTCTCTCAGGAAGAGTTAAAATACAAAAGGTGGATCGAACAGCCCTTGATATGAAAAGGAAAAGTGCCTATAATGCCTTTGGGTCTAACTTTTCATTAATATGAGGAGAAAATAAAGAATTAGGGTCCGTAACCGGCTCAGACACGCTAGGCATCTTTTTCTTCCTAGATGGCAATAGAGATTGGGACTCCGAACAAGGGCCTTTAAGTTGAACTAATAGCAGTAGATGTCGAACCACTCGCCCCTTGAGGGGGAGGAGGTCACTTAGGTATCTCTTTCCCATCTCGCAAAGATACGACTTAAACCTCTTTAGAACTCCCAGAGGCCAAGTCCTTTGAAGGATGAGAGCCAAAGTTTTCTAGCCATTGGGAGCAATGTTAAAATCGATTTTTATGGTAATATGGATACTGGGAATACCTATGCAAATAAAACAAATAATATGAATTTAGCGTCTTCCATATCCACTTTAATGTTAAGAAATAGCAACAAACAAAGGTCATTGGGATTAAATCCCCAATCACCTGGAGGAAGGAAAAATACTCTTTTTACACAATAATGGAAAAGAATATGACGAAAACGGTGATGAAAAGGGAGTCTAAATCCCATATCCGTTGAAAATATTCAGAACATAATAATTCTATGTAATGAAAAACCAACTCTGAATCTCACTCAAACATTTCTCAATAAACATGGATAAATAATCACGAGACATAAAAAATAAGCCAGACATAAATGCAATGTAAAATAGTAGAACGTACTTAAATAAGAAAGATTTAAAAAGTAACGAAAGAGAACAGAACCACCACCAAGCAAAATTATCCCCGAAAAATAAAATAAGGGTACAGAAGACCGGAAGGGATGCTAAAAGGACACATTTATAGGTTTAGACGAAAGGTTTAGGTTGTCATATGAATCAATAAATAGATCACGACCATTCAAAATCTCCTTATAATCATAGCCATCAGATATCAGCAGGCGCCTGACTACATTCGAAAATGACAAGTATGAGATTGAGCGTAGTTAACACGAGCATTAAACGCCGATGGGTTATTAATCTTGAAACACGGAAATAATCATCCTTTAGCTCACAACCAGTCATAAAATGCCCTTCAACATGACCCACGTTAGCCCCCAAGTTTGCAAGGTCGCAAAAATACAACAAGTACTAGATTTACTATGAATAATCAAACTTGACTTTGGGGACTATTTATTGATATTAAACCAAGAAAATAATAAAGTGAGCCTCATCGATAAGTCTCATAACTTAATCTATGAATTTGGCCGACTGTTCTCGAAGCTTCTGACAACTCGGAATAATAGAAACATAAAAAATGGTTCGTACCAGCTTAGCGAACCTTTCCTCTATCTAAGTTGGCTACAATGTGTTAGTAAAATACACATGTGCTAACAAATGAAACATGATATTCATAACAAAATCGGTTATAAGACAACCATTATGAATCTGCCATTTGTCACATTCCCTAAAATGATTTAATTGTCCTAAAGTTTGGACGAAAATCCATAAATATCCTCATTTTTAAGAGTAAAGCATGCAATTGAAATATTTTCTTCTCAAATAGTTATTTCCTTTCTTATTCCAAGTTTGAGTATCGAAACTACTGAGTTTAGGAGGAGAAAATCATAGTTAGGTGAGATAATTTGTTGATTCGATTTTTATCATCAACAACAAGGCAACACACTCGATTGATTAGGTGCAATAAAAGTCCACATTCGCGGGAAAGGAAAAGAAGTTGTCCTGTTTGTGTTGAGAAACTTGAGTTGTCTTCTTATGAAAAAAAGTTGAAATGTCAAAATTATGCATTGTGTAATTACTAAAACCTAGGAAAACAAATATCTGTTTTAGTTATTCTGTTTAAGCAGTTGAGAACAAGCAGTTAGAATATCTTATATCTAGTTTTTCAGTAGTTCTGATTGCACTTACCAGATTGTATTTGTATTCTAAAGTTTTTATTAATTGCAAAAATTAACTAACATATTAAAACATGAACACCAGATATAACTTGGTAAAATCCAAAGGAAACATACACCGGCCCCATGCAACGGGTCAAACAATCTACTAAATCAAACGATAAAAAATACAATAGTCTCAGTTTTGGAATTTTACAAAATTAACAAATAACAATCAAAAGAATTTAAGAATAACTCTCTTGTTTCTTCTTCATTTGACTTGTTTTAGAAGTGGAATCAAACCCTTCATTCTTGACTTTATCGTTACTTCACTTATACTCAGTTGCAACCACCACTTGGATTAAGAATCACAATTCTCAACTTATGCCAGCAGCATCATCTTTGAACTGAATTAAACATTCACACTCTAGTTTGTTTTCTTCATATACGATTGAAGAATAATGGTTTGCTTTAAGATTAATCAACAAAGCTTGTCGACAGTTGAACTCGCTGGAGAATGGTAGGACATTTGCTGTAGGTTCACCGGACGAGATTTTCTTTTTCTCAAAGCGGTTAATTCGTCACTTAGTTTCTTCCTTTATTTTTGTAAAGTGATGCACAAGTTTCGAATTAAAACTTACCTAAAAATGATCAAGAAAACAAGCTAAGTATACCATAATATCTCACAAGATTTATTTGATATGGTAAATAATAAACTTAAGAACCAATCTTTCATTAAATTTAATTAATTAACTTATCAAATAATATCTAGGATGGTAAGAGAATGATTATGTATAAGCTGAAATATGGTAATAAAAGATTGCTTCTTGTTTTGAGTGTTAAAATCCTAAAATCTGCAGCCATAGAATTTCTTTGAGATAGCTATCCATCCAGTAAGTTAGGACTGAATGCCTATTTTGACTGCATCCAATTTTTCACATTTTCAATAATTGTCATTGACATTTAAAAGTCAATCTATCTTAAGTAAGCCAATAAATACAATCTGTAAAATATATTTTTCCAACAATCTCTCCCTCTGGTTTAGCTTAATTTCAAAAATCAACTTTGAATTTTTAAAGTCATGTTTGTGAGTGTGTTTAGTGTTGATCAAATCATGAACATGAACTTTGAACTATAATCCTTTAGTCAGTTCACTTATAGAACACACAACTCCCCCTAACTCACACAACTTATGAACCAAAAATTATGAATCAATCCAATGATCCACACAGTATGCAGAGAATAAAAAAACAACTAGTTATGCAGTAAAACATAAATAACATAGAGTAGTATATTAATGCTGCACAACAGAGAAGTTCATCAAATTTAATCAATTCAGATTGTCACTATATACTGCATACTAATTAACCAATTCAAACTGTCACTACATACTGCATACCAATTTCATGTTTTTCATCCATCAACCATCAAAAAACCTACATCCCCTTTTTTAAATTTAAAAGCACACTATCAAGATGGAGGAGGGAACACATCTGTCAAACACAAGTGTATCAAGTTATACAGTCATCCAAGTGTGTGAAGCAAATGGTTAGAGATTAAAACAAGTTATGCAGGGCCACGAATAGTTAGATCAACAAGTTAGAGGTCAAGAGGATAGAACCAGATCATCACTGCTTGCCACCAGGTGTTTTGAAATTACCACCACGCTTGTGGGATGCGATAGGTGCTGAAATGTCAACAGCTTCTATCAGGCCTGGAAGGAGGTCAAAACCCTATGCTTCTGGTGTAGCACGATTAAGACTGGCAGTAGCATCTGGTACAACACTGGTTCCTGCAGGCTCCCCTCCTCCTGATATCTGGGAATACAGGAGTGCTCTTGTCCCATGCTTCTTTGATTCTTCCATGTCCCAGGAAAGCAAGTTTTTCCAATATCATGCAAATCACTTTAAAATCATCAACAAATTTTTTAGTTCTCAAAAATATTCAACCTACCTAGTTATTTACTACTCTTAACTGTCCCTAAGGTATATCCGCCTCTCTGAGTTGTCATTGGGCAGCATATGTCTAGGAACTCTGGGGACTAAAATCGTTATACTATCCATATTTGCAAATTCAGATACTCCCAGAGTGGGTACAGTTGTGGAGAATCTGTTTGTAGGCAGTGCTACTATGCCCAAATCAGCTAGGCATTGGTAGATCAAACTAGGGTAAAGAAGCTCGTACTACTTCACTCTACATGGTCCCTCATACATATTTATATCAAAGAACAGCCCAATCAAGTCTAGACCAACCTTTGTCCCCAATGTAAATAACATTACAGCCCTTTCATGGGACAAGCAGGGAGGGACGGATCCAGAAAATCAAGTTGGGGAGAGCTGAAATTTTAAATATATTAATGCATATTTTTATAAAGGATATAACATAAAATTTCATTACGACATTACCTATTGAAGTTGTTCCGTAGAGCTTTAACTGTGTAAAACTCATCTGCAATAGAATCTATTTCTATTTTCTTGACAAATTCTCGTTCAATGTCGAGCGTCATACAATCAGCAAGAAACTCATCCTCCATTCTTTTATGCATTGCATCTTTATATGTTTCATTGCCGAAAAAACTCGTTCAGTAGTCACCGTAGATACAGGTAGTGTCAGTACAAGATGAATCAATCTAGCAAGAATAATGTAATTCTCTTACCTTCTACTTAGAACCAAAAGCTTGCATAATTCAGAAACTGAAGGCACTTGAAACTGAGGATCACAAATCACATCATACTCATAACAGTTCAACTCAAACCTTAAAGAATGAAGCTCTTGCTGTGAAAAATCACTATGATAGAACTTCTCTACAAGCTTGTAAATATCATCCTTGTTGAATGATTCAAAAGAATTTCGATCATCCAAAGCAAAGTGAGAGAGAGGAGTTTTATTGACAGTCCATTAAATTTTGTATTTAACTCCATCAACTGGAAATCTATGGCTTCATTAAAAACAATGAAGCGGTAATGATGCTCAAGTGTAACTTGTTCGTGAGGACTACCAATGTTATAAAAGGAGTTTAGGTCGAGTATATCAAAATCATTTCTTGAGCAAAAAGTTTTCACTGCATTAAGAAATTCTTCCCAACCATCTTCTCAATTTTTTTGACAGAGACCTTTTAGGGTGGAGACAAATCTGATGGTGGTCGGGATGTTTTGAGATCTTTTTTGAAGAGTTTGATAAAATATGTCGTAGAGTTCCAAAATTTTATGCATTAAATGCAAGGAAAATACAAATTCAAAGCTTGTAATGGTCTCATAAACTGCATGAACTTCAACATGATTTCTTCCAATTGGAGAATGGATGGTAAGATACTCAAGTACCTTGCATGTTGTAATGTACATATCTATCAAATCTTTTCCGAATCATAATGTGAACTCCAATGAGTAGAGTCCGATTTTTACAGGTTACAAATTTAATCACTTCCAATTCTCCACTAGGCTATCCTCAAGCTCATTTCTTTGAGCAGTTTGTAACATATTAATGCGCTTAGGAGAAGAAATAATAATATTAACAACATTATCCAAACGAGAGAAGAATTTTCAAATACAAATCACATCATTGGTTGCAAAAACCAATGTCAATTGTAGTCGGTGGGCAAAACAATGGATGTAGTAAGTATATGGACAATCTTTAAGAAATAACGCTTGAAATCCGTTCCAAGTACCACGCATATTGCTAGCACCATCATAGCCTTGCCCTCTTATTTTTTGAACCTAAAGGTCGCGATGAACCGAACATCACATATTTCTTTTTTTAGATTCAATGATGTAGTGTCACTATCGCTCTTGATTGCGAACAAGCGTCCTATTATAATACCATCATTGTTCACAAATTGCAAGATAATGGCCATTTGTTCTCTTTTAGATTCGTCTTGCGCTTCATTGACAAGAATACAAAAGAATTTTCTCTAGGTTCTTCACGAATCATCTGTCCCACTCTATTGGCCATAATATGCAAAATTTCTTTCTAAACATTTGGAATAGTGTATTTAACATTTTGAGGAATTTATCTGGTACAACTTCTTCAATTTCTATATTCAGTTTTGCAAAAGCTTCCACTAGTTCAATAAAATTTCCACTGTTCAATGAAGATGAAGATTCATCATGAACTTTGAAAGCACAACCTTGATGTGCTATCCACTTAACATTTAGAATTGTAGTCTTTAGACGCAGTCGATTTTTCAGAACTTCTTCTCTAGTTATAGCATTCATCACTTTATCAATGTCCCGATGGTCTCATTAAATCTTTAGCTCTTTTCACACAATGGTTAATCCTATTCCAATTGTTAAATCTATCTGTGAACAATACGGAACTATTGGATAAATTACCATAATTCGAAAATAGACAATAAAAACAATATGTTTTATCTGTTGAAGACGAATACTCCAACCACCAAAACTGACTGAACCATTTTTTTTGAAATTGACAATTTTGATTTCCAAATATTGACTTTTGATAATTCAAAAGAATTGGTTGCTAAGGCCCAGCTTGTAGATATGCTCGTCTAATCTCATCTTGTAAATTAATAGGATGTTCGCTAATGTGCTTTCTTTTACCCAGATCCCTTTCGATCAAAGTAGATGGTTATAAATTAGGCTCTGGAGATAAATGAGGCTCAGTTTCAAGAGACAAAATTGGAAGATGATGAACTGAAGTATCATCTTCAACTCCAACAGAATACGTACTTATGGTAGATTCATCTACCTTTTTTTAAGAAGGAGCACAATGTTTTCCTATTCTTACCACCAGATTGATGGTGTTCCATTGTCCACACTGAAATAATTGATAGATGAAGTCATATTCAATTAGATTTAGAAAAAACATGAAAAGCACAAAATAATATTAAAAAAACTATTATTCTAAACATGGAATTGTATTTTTACAATTTCATGTAATTTTCCTTGTACATTATATCATACAAAAATAAAAAATTAAACTCAAAACCATGAAATTAAACTCACGTAATTAGCATTCTCATCAGACTCGATTTGTTCCATTACCTTTCCAAAACTAGATCAAAGAACTGTGACACGATAGAAGGATCTATAATGAAAAGCAGTGTAGAGACTCCAAAAATTCTCACAAAAATTTTACAATGCAAACCCTTACAATGTGCGCATACAAACACTCTATAGATTTTACTTCTTCCTTTTCCACATTGTCAAACACTCCATAGGTTTTACTTCTTCCTTTTCCACATTGTAGATTTTAGACATATATAATAAAGAGGAGCTCGATTCCTTGGACGCTTCAAGATACAATGGTATTGAAATATGATTAGGTGGATTTGGAATGGAACAGGTCCAAAGAATAAATTGGTATGTGGGTTAATTGCTAAAAACGGATAAAAGTTGATCCCTTTAAGTTGGGCTAAAGTGGGTAAATATACAATAAGGTAGGTAGTGAGGCTAACTTTAAATTTGGGCCGAGCTTTATTTTTTGGAAAAATTACCTAGATACCTACATTTAAAGACTAATTTTCAAAAATAAGGAGGATTAATTTTTATTTCAAAAAACAGGTGGTAATTTGATTTTAATAATTATAATTAATGAAAATCTAATTAAACCTAAACGTACCCACCACCCATTCCACCCCATTTCATTCCCAAATTAAACCTTAAATATTTTCCCACCTCTTCATTCTCTCTATTCTCTCTCTTTCATTATCACCCTCTCTATCCCCACCCACCCAACCATCTCCCTTTTCAGTGCGGCAACGTATCACCGAATGTCGAAGGAACAACATACTGGCCGTGGCGAAGATGCTTGAGACATCTCTGTTTGTAGAAGCAACGACGAAAACTACAGCTATCGGATCCTCCCTCCTGGATCCAACTCAAACTGGTGATGACTCGGGCCTTCTCACTGGAGATTTCTTCATTGATCTATCCTGCTTTACCTAGTCAAAAAATGATCGGTTCCTGAACTTTTGCGTTTACTTTAACATGATTCTTTAACTGTTTTTCTTCTACCAATGGCTATACAGTTCGTGAAGATTTATGGGAGCATTTTCTGTTACTTTTGAATTTGGAAATGGAAGAATTTGGAGTGGCTGAGCTAGTGGTGATGCTAACACAGCAACTCATTAGGATTGGAATGTGAAGCTTTGGCCCCAATCAGAGCTGTTGCAGTGGAGCATGACGGTGAATTATCGCCTTCAATGGTGGCTGTGATTGTGGTGTAAATCTGCAGTTGTGTTGATCTACATTTGGTAGTGCGGAGGCGCTCATTGGGGTTTATTGAAGGTGTTGGTGGAAGTGATGGTCATAATGATTGTTGTTGTGGATTTCTACATTTGGTAGTGCGGAGGTGCTCATTGGTGTTTATTGAAGGTGTTGGTGGAAGTGATGGTCATAATGATTGTTGTTGTGGATTTGAGATAAATGTAGCATTTATGGTCGTGAATTTGAGTTGAAGGTGGTAGTGGAGGTGCATTGGAGGTGATGGTGGTCGTGACTGGTGGTGGATTGTGATACTGGCATGTGGTGTGTACATATATGTTTGTGGTGGCCCTATGTGACCAAATATGTGTATATTGTGTCTGGTTACGACAAATTCTGTATTAATTGTGACCGATTGTGACTTGGTCACATACGTCGTAGTTAAGATTTACATGTTTGTGGTTACAAACAGCTACACTGAATACAAATTTGATCATAGTTAGTCACATTGAAGACAAATTTGGTCACAATTAATCACAGATAACATAGGTTAGTAACTGGATTACATAGAATCACAAATTAGACGGTCACAAACAGTCACACTAAAGATAAATTTGGTCATAAATAGTTACATATAACTCAGATGTGGTCACATTAACATAATTAGTCACAAATCCGGTCACCTACTATGCGCTAATACCGCCACCACAAGTTTTGAAAATTTTTCTACAATGGGGATGTAGTGGGGGTACAGAGAGAGAAATCATTTTCAAGTTTGGAGACTTTTCTACCATGGGGTAGGGTGGGCGGGGTGTAGTAGGGTATTTCTGTAGAGTGAGGCAATTTCTGAAAAATTTTTGGGGATGGGGTATCATTTCCAGTTTTGTTTTTCGAAAAAAAAAATTGGGTGGTGGTATGTTTGTGGCCTGATTTTGGATAATATGTAACCTGTATAAGATGACGTGTTGTTTGGAGTCAAGGTGTATATGATGTGCTCTAACCTTTATAAAATGTCATGTATGTGTTGGTCGGAGTCATGGTGTTTGGGTATGTGTTGAAGTCATAGTGATTTGTCTTACATTATGAATTTGGATACTTACACACTTGCCAAAAGTGGTTGGTTTGTGGATGGAAACCAACGAAGGTAGAGATGAATAGTCTAGGGAGCTAAATTTTAACATTGTGACTAGTTTACCTCAACAACAAAATGGGTAGGATTGTCTATCTTTGTTTTACAATAATAACAATTTTCATCCTTATTTATTTATTTACTAGCTGTCTTCTTTAAATATTGTAAGCATGGTTGTAGCCTTTTTTTTTTATCAAGTACATACATTTTTTGTTACACAATGATCTTGTTAAGATGCCAATGTCATTTGATACTGGGAAAACCATGATGGAACTTGCAGTAATGCTCTTCAAGAATGGACAACTAAGATAGGGTAAAAGAGGTTAAACAAAGTTAGATGAATGAGCAAAATGTCGATTGAATTGATTTTTGGATTGATTAGGTTGATATATGTTGGAGAATATACTAACTGATGATGGTTTTCTGATGGAGTAGTTGTTATTGTAACGTGTGTAATTGAATTTGGTATTAATTGTTGGTGGATTTTTCAACTCAATGGCAGAATGGATGAATATTTGTATTTAGAGTTTATGAATGAATTATTGTATAGTTTTTGTTTTATTCATTTAAGTACTATATAATTTTTAGTAGACAAATATGTATTGTACGTGTGTGAATAGGTTATGTTAATTAAAATCGGGTCACAACTAGTCATATATAGACACAGATGTCGTTCAAGTTAAAATAAACATGTCACAGATGCTCACAATTACTTACAAACACTACTGACTTGTAATTTACCTCGAAGTTATGAATATTTACATAACCCACTATTAATGGCAAAACATATTTATTAAATAGGTAATAAAGAGTGATTCTTTAAACATAACAATTCAATCATCTTCAAAATTTTCACTAGCAGGTCACAACCAATAATACTCTAGAAATAACGGTCAGTGTTTAAACCTGTAACATATATTTCTAATTAAGTGATATTAGCCAATCACGTACGGTCACAATATGCAAACATTCATGATGGTTACAAACATTATAAACATAAAAACAATATATAACTGAATGTACAACCCAACGGAACGTGTCAAAACATGAAATTCTAAACTAAATATGTTCATATATAGGACAGTGTATATGTCACAATCAATATCACGTTCTACAACTTATAAATAGTAAAGTGACCGAACAAATTCAATATTTCATAACAATAGTCTAAGTCATTGCAATAAGCTTTGAAAAACTATAATTCAAAAATACTCATGTGATGAATCAACAATGAAAGAAATTTGAAAATACAAAGAATATCGTCATATTAGACAAATTATAATAAGCTATGTGAAATGATTTGATTATCTTTTTCCCTTCAATTTTTTCTCTTTATGGTTAAGCGGGTTATTGCATGTCCTATGATTGTGATCATATTTACTGCATCTTCCACATTTCACAATTTGTGATCTCTCACATGCTGACTTTTTTCCTCGTCTCAATAGGGCAGCCAAAACTTCTCTTTTGGTTTGGGACATTATGTTGCTTAGAAATCGAACCAGAGGCAACGTAGATTCCAATGAATATGTTATTGTAATTGCCACTTCTGCATAATTAAATCCCAATTATGAAGCAATGTCAGCTAATTCATCAAACTTGTGTTCGTCGTTCACTCGTATTAGGGATGTGTCACCTTTGTATAACAGGAAAATGTGCAAAACTCCCATACCTAATCACAAATAGATAACATCGTGTCATATTCAATTCATAACAATCAAAAAATGTAGAGGAAGTAACCGAGATATCTTAGACTGTATGTAGAAACTTGGTCACGTTGAGTCACAATGAAGTAAAAATTAGTACAGATAACAGGATTGTACAATTACACAAAATAGAAGAACATTTTGGAATGTTGACAAACTTGAAGAAATACATCACACATTCATCGGTGGAGGCCACACTATTCACACAAGTGCAGACAGATTAACATAAGGTCAACACATGTCAAATAAAAAAAAATCACTCAAAATGCAATGAAATTGGCCACATATTATTTTGAAATCAGATTTTGTCTGATCATGATATGCAACACATATGTCACAATATATTATATTAATCAGTCACGTATAGTCACAGCTAATAGAGGTATGATAACGTTAATGATGCACAGGTATAGTCACAAATAGTTACATTGGCAGTTAACATTGATATCAGACAATGTTTTGCTTAAAAATTGTATACAATAGGTATTCTGCAATGGCAATTTTGAAATTGAAATTACAAAATGCAAACAATTGGATCGTACAAATAGAAAACATAGGTCACAATTCCAAAAATAAATCTCAATTATCAATGTTATAAGACGATTTTATACTTTTTGAGAAAATGAGTACAATGATTTCATCTGAGACCCTCCTCGAGCTAACAAGGATATTCTGTAACTCCAAAAGCATCAATTTTAGTCGTCCTTGTACACTATTGCGACTTCACAACTTGATTGTGGCTCGAATTCGAAGTTTATGAAGAGATCGAGGTGATTTTGTTGAAAATTTTGTGAGATCCGGAATTTTGAGATAGCTCATAAGGTAAATAGAAGCTTCAATTTCAGCGATTTTTGTGATGTATTGTGACTACATACCTTAATTGTTGCTCGAAATGGAAAATCTATGGAGAGATCGAGGTGATTTTATTGACATATTGGTGAGATCATGAAGATTGAGAGACCTCATGAGGTATACAGAGATTAAGGTGGTAGAGAGAGAAAGTGAGTGTTCGATTTTGGTAGAATAGTGATGAAAAATCTTTTTTAAATGGT
>CAIGRP010107915.1:0-39445 GCA_903798385.1 Fraxinus cuspidata | reverse complement strand
TCAATCGATTGAACATAGATCATCATCCTAGCCTTTCAATAATTGTAGGGTGTGCCATCAAAGAAAGGGGGTCGATTTGTAGAATACCCCTCAAGATTTTGAAACCTTGTGTTAGCCATTACTCAAGATAGTGAAATCTTTTAAGAAGGTAAGTACCTTGTTCTGATACCAATGGAAAGCCCAAGATTGACTAACCGGGGGTGAATTGGTTTTAAAAACTATTTCAAAGAATTAATCTAAATTTAAGCAAGTAAAGATTAAATAGATTAATTTAAATAGTAAGTACAAATAAGCAAGTAAGTGGAACAACGTATTTTGCACAAAATAAAAGCGTAACATAAAAGGGATAGAGAATGCAAACGATATAATTATGGAGGTTCGATCCAATGCAATGATCTACGTCCCCCATTGCCAATCTCTTCGTGACGAGCAAGGCCTTTTTCACTATGTTGATTGACTTATGGTGCAATTCAACCTTTTACAACGCTTCCCGTGACTTGCAACAAGGAGCACCGATCTTTTTACAATGTTGAGCTTTCCGGGACCTCAACACGACCCACAATTCAAAATGAGTTTACAAGTGAATTTTTTTTTTTTAGTAAATAATGAAAACAAAGTTAAGTACAAGAAGAGAAGTATGTAAACATTTTAATGAATGGCAATGAATGAAGCTCAAGAGTTTGGTGTATTTGATCTTTGATGTATAAAATGATTTTCAAGAGTTAGTTTTGATTAAAGATTTTTCAAGAGCAAAGTAATTTGATAATAAATGATATAAGAGATAAATGTTAGCTCAAGGAGAATCAAATTGAATGCTCAAAATTTGTTTTTTTCAAATGGTAGGTGAGTTGATATTTATAGCAATTGAAAAACGTCAAACTCTCTGTCTAACCAGACATCCGGTTCATAACTGGACGATCAAACTAGCCGTCTTGAAATAATTCTGTCAGAACGGTCAAAAAATTGACCGTTGTGGCGAATCGGACGTTTAGTTCGCCATCTGGACGTCCAGATGACCCGAGTTGGTCAGGGTCGTTTTTCCTTTGTTTTGTTTGCAATCAATGATATTTCAATGTAAGTTTATTTTGAAAGTTTCGAGAAATATGTTGGAAAAACTTCCATTTGAAAAAATAGTTTTGTGCAAACATTTTTTTGTTTCGAAATTTTTGTCGTGTATGAGAATACCGTTATTTGAGCTTGCAAAGTGTCATTGTTAAAGACTAAAGTATTTTACCTTTACAACCGTTCTATGAGAAGTCTAGTTACATAGTCTTCGGCTAACTTAGGCGCGTGTGCTCGATGACGTAAAGCTTAATTTTCGTGAGTACTCGATCGATCTTCATTTGAGCTTCCTTGATATGCAACTTCTCGTTCAATGTCTTTTACTCAATTTGCTAACATGTAACCAAATTAAGGATTGAATTAGTGATAAACATAAATTGTTTGTTATAATCAAAACATAAGGTTTGACCATAGGTCAACAAATGTTTGACCCTATCTCTTTTTGATAATCTCATGCATCTTGTGATTTATTTTCAATTTCGACCATGAACTTATCAAACTCTTCAAAACCGTTAGCCTCTGCAGCTCTCTTAAACAATGCAATGCCTCGATACTTAGTCTTCAAGTTGTCATGTATATGGTACATGCAATAACCATGATATGCATCGAGAAAAATTTCAGATATACCATTTATTATTGACTGGACTGGTCAGTCACAAATGCAAGGTTCTCGAAATCCCCAATTATTTCCCTCAGTTTCGTGACGAACCAATGCATCGCTAGATCATTCTCGCTATCGACTATGCCAAATGCAATGGGTAAATCTGGATGTTGACATCTTGACAATTAGCAATTATCAACGTCCCTTCGTATCTAGCTTTTAGGGTTGTACCATCGACTAGAATTGGGGTCGCATCACATTTCGAAATCCTCGAATGTATTGTCTAAGAGCTATAAGAAATACTTGAAGCGATTCTCGTCATCGATCTCCATAAAAATTGTTGAGTTACGATTTGTTTTCCCCATGTTATGGTAATACATGGCGAATTTAGCTTAACTCTCCTTGGTTAAACCCATTATATCCTCCAATATACATTCTTTAGCCTTCTCGACTTTCTGGTAGCGCATGACCACCCCATACTCTCGACATATATCTTTGATGATATTTGCAAATATGTAAATCGTCAGTGGATCCTAAAACTTGTGTATAATCCATCGATCGATAAACAATGATCGAGCTTTCCTGTGATCATTTTGACGAATACCACTTCATAAGTACGTTCATGTGCATACTTGTGAACTACAAAAAACTCATTTGTATCCATCTTTGTCGCTCTCAAATGCCAACTGCAATTGTTGTCCACAAAAATAATTGTATATGTAGACTTGTTTGATATCTTTACTTTAATCTCAAAGTTATATTAGATTGCAATCCGGTGCACAACTTCCTGCAAATCTCTCTTCTTGTTAAACAGTTGATCGTCATGTAAATTTCTATCATCGGAAACCACACGCAGTGACGGACCCAGGATTTCGATTCAGCACAGACAACTGTGAATCGTCGACCTTTGTCAGCAATAAAATATTAAAAGCCCCGTTTAATGTCCTTTTTTTTTTTTTTGAAAAAGTGCATTTTGAAAAAGTGATTTGATGAAAAATATGTGGTTAAAAAAATAAAAAAATATTTTGAATTTGAATGTAATATTATTTTATTGAGAAATGTAGAGTTGAAAAAAAAAAGAAAAATGTATTTTGAAAAAAAAAATCAAATAAGGCCTAAAATTTAAATATAATAATTATTTTGTTCAAACGACATATATAATTTTGTTGTAAAAATTATATTGTGGCCAAATTTTGTATAATTTAAAGGAAGATCACGTTCAAATTTTCAGAATTGTATTAAACCAGGTAAAACGTAATATATATAATTCTGGTAAGTTTTGTATCAAATTTAGTAAGTACCACAATGGTCAAACTCTTGATATCCTAAGGCGAAGTCCCAATTTCGAATCCCATCTCCTTATCCCAATTAATTTTGGTAAAAATTAAAGAATTATAAATCTTATAATAAAAGGGGTGAGAGAGAGATTCGAAACAGAGACATCCTACATGAATATACCAAATGAGCTACAAGAAATATTTGAAAATAAAACAAATTACTAGGTTTATAATCTAAAAATATTATTCATTGTCAACGAAAAAAAAGTTCCGACAGATCAAGCACGGGCGGTCGCTGGGACTCGCCGGGTGTTGGGTTCGCCCCTGACCACATGCGAACAATTAGAAGACCGTGTACTCGGCCTAACATGTGAATTGCCACCACAATCGTGTCCCTGAATGAATAGAACAATTAAATCCTGATTTGTAAATCACCTTTCATCCTAGTTGTCTTGAACTTTCTCGTGAACTCTATGCATAAACAGTGAGATCATCGTGAGTAGCAACTGTCTCGAAAATATTCACATCATCTTCATGAGTTATATTCATTGTATCTAAAAAATCATTTATATTATGATCCCCTCTATCAGAATCTTCGTGTTCACTCTTGGAGACATTTTTCCTCAATAAAGTTGTGCAAATATGAGTCGACTTGCGGCATTGGTTCAATTTAATTACAAACTTCATTTACATTTCAAAAGAAACTTTCACAGGTGGAATCAGAATGGTTGAATGCTTGTAAAATAAAAATCTCAATTTTATGCCATATTGAGAGGGATTGACGTTATGTATACATCATGATACATTTTCGTAAATGATGTACTCAATGTTATCAAAATTGCATCAATCCCATCCTCTTTACTCGTCAATTTCCATTCACATTGATCATTTTCATTCTTTTGAAATTCACCAAAGTAAAAAATCAAGATACATAATGATGACATATCTACATTACAAATCAAAATATTAAAAAAAATTATATTAAATATAAGGAATTAGTCAATAAGGGTAGAGAACAAAAATCGGTCGACCGCTAGTTAACGGACGACCCAATGACCAGGCCTTTCGTTAACGGACGGAAGGCCCAAACCGTCCTTTATGTCTGGGACGTCCATGATTGTTGTTTGGTTCCAATATTATTTTTTTCCATTCTTATATAAAATTGTCTGTGTATGCTACAACATTTATCCAAATAAAATTTAACGATTTAAAAAATATATTAATTTAAGAAAAATGAAATTATATGTACGTAAATATACTCATCGATTCGAAGTGTTGGATATAAACGAAATATTTTTGTTAAGCGTTTGATAAGTTTATGAGATTTTAAAGTTGAAGTATAAAAAAAAAATGAAATTTTTTTTATCTGTGTTGGATGAAACAAATGAAGAAAGTGAATTGATTTTGAAATTTTAAGTGATATGTTTAATTTTTATTTTGTAATTTAAAGAGTATTAGTCTTTTTAAATAAATTTATATTGTTATATTTATCATAATGACATTCTTAGAATGCCATTATGATAAAAAAAAAAAAAAAAAAAAAATATATATATATATATATATATATATTAATTGGCTGTTTGATCAGCCATTACTAAAATACCCGTCGTACAGCTAACCATGACGTTGCCCACTTGATATTTATCCATTTTGGAAGATATTTCTCTCTCAGCGAGCTTTCTCTGTCTAGGGTTTTGAAATTTCCGAAGGTACATCAAGATTTCATCTTCCTGTTGTTTGTAAATCTTAATTTTCATTTCATTCGGATCTATACCTGAAGTTTGTTTTATAATTTTCTTTTATCGTTTTAGATAAAAATCTGATTATCTTTATGTATTCTTGAATTATTTGTGATGTTTAAAGTTATTTTGGCGTTAGCTGAAGCCTAATTTTTGATGATTCTGGATTTTAATGTGGATAAATTTAAGAATTAAGAACCAAACTCAGCATTGAACGGGATTTATTTTTTTCCCTTTAATTTTCTTGATGGTTTTGCTGGGGCTGTTCAGTAGATTGTCTGAATTGTAGGACCTGAAAACTGAACAATTTGTTTGGGTATTTAAGTTAGTGAAATGATGAGTAATCGTAAAATTGGGGATTACTGATTCACCTCATTTTCCTACTTAGAAAAGGAAAATGGAAATATTGAAAAAAGTTAAATAGTAGAGGTTAATATGTAAAATTGAAAAATATCCCTCATCTTTCTTGGGCTTCTGCTTTTAAGTTTTAGTCAAACACCATTTGTGAACTACAGAACTCCTCTCAGTGGTAAATGACTAGTTATTTTACAGTTTTTGAGACCTACCTTATATCAATATATTTGAGTTCTTAATTTTGAGTTCTTAATTTGAAATCTTCATAACTGTAGTATTTTGGTGTATATAGAAAGTGTTCTATTGACCAAAAAAATCAAACAGTGCATTTTCTTAGAATATTGGTGTGGTTGCTTACAAAAAAATAAAAAAAATGTATGTTCACTTTCTCATTGTTGCAGGTTTTTGACAATCTGTGCTAAGTTGAAATGAGGCCTATTTTCTTTCAGGAGATATGGAAAAGTTGATCGCGTTGATATGAAGGCTGGTAAGTCTGTTTTACCTGGACTATGTTCTGGTAGGAGCAGGCCATTAAAAGCTGTCAGATAGTTAACTCTTTCGAAGATAATTTTTGACTGCCGTATATACCAAAAAAGCTAAGGGCCTGTTCTCTTTATCATTTTCAAGCTGTTTTCTGTTTTCGATTTTCCAAAACAGTGAAAACGCGTTCTCTTTCTCATTTTCGAAAACGCGCTTTTGAAAACAGGTTAAAAATTTGTAAAGAAAACTCAAAACGACAAATTTGTCATTTTGGGTGTTTTCAGTTATAATCAAGTCACAATTTTCAAAACGCGTTTTTCATGTTTTGAGAAATAGTTTTTTAAAATGACAAAAAGAACGCTTTTTCAACAATTTCAAAACAGACACTCAAAACACAAAACACAAAATGAATTCAAAACTCAAAATTGAAACACAAAAAGAACAGCCCATAAGGGTTTATTCTCTTTACCATCGTAAAGCCGTTTTCTATTTTCGATTTCTCAAAACAATGAAAACGCCTTCTCTTTCCTATTTTTGAAAACACGGTTTTGAAAACAAGTTAAAAGTTTACCAAAAAAAACCCAAAACGACAAATATCTTTTGGGTGTTTTCAGTTATAATCAATCCAAAATTTTCAAAACGCATTTTGGGTGGGTTTAAAAAAAAATTTCAAAATGTCAAAAAAAACACAGCTTCAATAATCTCAAAATGAATATTCAAAACCCAAAATAAATTCAAAACTCAAAACACAAAATTGAAATACAAAGAGAATAGTTCCTAAGTTGTTGAAATTATTTTCACTTAACAAGGAACATAAACCAAAACACATTTATAGTTTTTTATTTTAACTTGCCAAAGGTGTCAAGCTGCACAACACAATTAGGCAATTATCTCTTGCCAGATGAGACAGCTAAGAAATTCCTAGTTTTTCGTTCTTCTTGAATGACTTAAATTCGACTGTCAACTCCATGCTACTGACTCATTAATTTAGAATTTATAGTTTATACAAGTAATGTGTTCATTTTGAATTGACAATCTACACTACCATCCATATCCAAGGTAAGTCAATACACATGCACGATAATTGTTTTGTGACTGGAGTATTCCTGATCGTCTTGCCCAAGTCGCTGGTCTTCGTAACACAACGTCAAGCAGATTGGAAAGGTGTTCAATTGGTGAATACGCGCTTTATTTCTTGAGAAGGAAATTTCAGAATATTCAGAAACCAGTGCTGTCAAGCTTGTGGAGAGTTCAGCACACGACGGAGCTTTTTTCAGCAAAGAATACTACCCAAACATGCATTTGACAGCAATCTTTCCTTGTCGAGTTTAGTGGGGGTGTCGGGATATGTTTTAAAAAAAGTATATATCTTTTTTAAAGTGTGTGAACCCCATTCTCAATTAATTCTTTGGCGCAGGGTTACAATGCAATGTCCATGCAATTCATGGCTGGTGGACGGTTCTTCTGCATTTCATTCCCTGGCAGTGACAAGTGTCCTCTTCTTTTTCCTAGAAGAGCCTCAATCATCCATGGCATCACCATCTCACATTTCCCCAAGTCATTATTGCCTTCATTTGTCATGACCTTTGTCCAGCCTTCATTTTTCCACGTTACACTTGCAGACCTCGAAGCTGAGGCAGCTGAATAAAATGGAGAAGGCACTCTCTTTTCATTGTTATGTCATGAGACATCCACCTTTCGATAATTGTTTCTTGACATCGCTTAGTTCACTAGCCAAGGTCTGTTACTGATTCTACTGGTCAGTAGTTTCTAGATAGTGAAGCTGGTCTTTTTTTTTTATCAGGTGGCAGGGTTGATGATTTGCTTAGCTGCAGACTAAAAATTGTTTCAAATGCAGCAATCATTTCACTGAAGGAGTCTTCACATAGATTAATTTTTATTAACATAATAGGTAATGATTTATTAAGAGAGATGTTTTATGGATTTCAGGCTTTGCTTTTGTTTACATGGAGGATGAGAGAGATGCAGATGATGCAATTAGGGCACTTGACCGCATTGAATTTGGCAGAAAGGGACGTAGGCTGCGTGTTGAGTGGACAAAGGTGATATATATGTTTTGTACTTTTTTCTTTTTCCTTTTTTAATTTATTTCTCTGTACAACTAATTTCTGGGATTACTACTTAAATACTCTTCCTCATTGTTGTGCCCCAGCAAGAACGCGGTAGCAGGAGGCCTGAGAGTTCTAGAAAGCCTCCATCTAACTCAAGACCCTCGAAAACTTTATTTGTAATAAATTTTGATCCGTACCATACAAGGACAAGAGATTTAGAGAAACATTTTGATCCATATGGAAAAATTCTGAATGTGAGGATTCGCAAGAATTTTGCCTTTATTCAGTATGAATCGCAGGAGGAGGCAACCAAAGCTTTGGATGCCACAAACATGAGGTGAGCTCATTTAGGAATGTTTGTGAATCTAATGCTCACATTACGCCTTCCTTTGTTTTTGAAGTTAATCAAATGCCTTACCCTAAAATTAGTTAGCAGCATTGTTGAGATTGTTTGGGTGTTAAATGCAGTAAACTGTTTGATCGAGTTATCAGTGTTGAATATGCTATCAAGGATGATGATGAGAGGCGAAGTGGATATAGCCCAGGCCCAACTCGTGACAGATCACCAAGGAGAGGCTATGACCAACGTCGGTCTCCTAGTCCCTACAAGAGAGGGAGGGCAAGTCCTGATTATGGTCATGGCCGCAGTCCAAATCCATATCGTAGAGAGCGGGCAAGTCCTGATTATGGTCGTAGGGCCAGCCGCAGCCCCAGTCCAATGGAAAGGAACTCTAAGCATGATCGTGGGAATAGTCCAAGTCTCAGGAAGGCAAGGTCCTCTGATTACAGCCCTAGACGAAGCCCGGTTACTCAAAGAGATGGGACCAATGGTGACGATGCTGGTGGACTCAGTCCTGGGGAGATTGCAACTCCAGATTATGGTAATGGTCCAAGTCCAAGTCCTCGAAGAGAGCAAAAAGAGAGGGTTAGCCCTGATGATTATGATGGTGATAAAAGCCCAAATTCTAAGCCTGCACACATGGATAGTCCGGCATATAGTGATACAGAAGTCCCCCCATCTGAGCTGTATGAAAAGTAAGCAAATTTGTTACTCTCTTATGTTTTGGTTTCATGTGGTCATTGATGTTCTCTCAAGTCATTAATGCCATCTGCTGCTATTTATGGTGCAGTTGATCATCGGAGCACCTCCAAGATGTGGATCTTGATTAAATTACAACTGATCTTCCACATGTCTGGACCCGACGTCTTGCAGTCAACAGTATGCCTAGTGCTATCACTTTTGAGATATATCCCAGTCTTATCAGTGTTGGAGACTTTGCTTTTAATGTAATATGCTTGGGCCCAAAGATTTTGTTACTGTCATGACCCCTCCTGTATTCAGTTTATATTTGACTCATTGGCTTTTATCAACTGTTTACATGTATGTACTTTGTTGACTATTGCATGGTGGGTGTAGTGGAAGAATATTGCTTTCAATACATGAACGTAGGTTGTTTTCTTGGGATGGTTTGAGGAATTAAAGAATGTTGATGCATAATGTATTATCAGTTTCTTCCATTCCACTGTGAATGGCGCCTCCACAAGGTCAATTTTGAATGACAAATGAAGCCAAAAAAACCAATTTTTTAGAACTTAATTGCTCATTAAGTTGTTTTGTTGAACGTACTGCATTGGCGTACAAACAAACATTGTTTAGATAATAGGCTTTGCACCGCTATGCCAATAAACTGTCACCCTCCTGCTTCCCTAACATCGACATGATGGGGGATATTTTTTAGATCTTTTTAGATATTTATTTGCTCTCTTTTATATTTTAGAACATCAGTAGATTTTGACAAAAGTTGATAAAAGTAATGGATCCTATATATTGTATGGTTAAAATTAATTGTTGACTTTAATTTAGATTGTTATCAACATTTTTTAGTTAAACCAAACAATAACTGATTTATTTACTCAATCCCTCGTGAGCATAATACCCAGTGATTGAACTATGAGCTAGGAATTATGTTATCGAGGAGTGATCCAAAGTTTATTTTACTACTGGGGTTTTCTGGCTTTGACTATGAAAAGGCATTTTGGATTAAATGCTGTCTAGTCCTAAAACATTTTCAAGTTGGAATTCTGCTATTACTGGTCTTGGGGATTCATTGTTAATGAAATTGTAATGTACTTCAATGAATTGATAACGGGTAAATGAGTCCATGGTTATCTTACTAGCCAGTCACTCTGCTCCCAGGCACAGGGATTAGAACTCACTAGTCCTAGTGAGAAACCCAAGAAAAAGTGCAATAGGTTACTATAGGGATATGTTGAAGTGCGGGCCAAATTCCTTTGGGTATTGTGGTTTGGATGGAGAGACCTTGAAGAAGTTTAAAGATGGATCAAGGAGAAGAAGTCGCTACAGGAAGTCCGTTGCTCACTGCCCGTAAGCCTAGTGCTTGAGCGCCACTATTGCCACTCGCTGCGCATGAGGAACGCGGCCGTGTTATCCGGCCCAGGCTTGTTCATGATTTTGACGAATTTTAAGATGTCCATTCCACCTAAAACTCTATTATTAAGGTTGTATATATACTCCACGACTTGTTGGCTCTTTCATAGCATTAGAGAACAATTATATTTGGTTGAGAGCATAAAATCTTGTAACAAATTATTGATTTTGATTTTGTGAATTTTCCTTCTCTCTCCGTGGATTTTTTGTGTCTCGGGTTTCCACGTAAAATCTTGGTGTTCTTGATTGTTTGATTTATTTTATCTTGCACATATATCTTGCATCATTTATAACAGGGCATGAACAGACAGTTCAGCTTCATTCCGTCTGGAAAAGAAAGCACACCCTCTTTTCCCTGAAAGGAAATAAGCTTCTTCAGACTGAAAAGCTCAACGAAAAATTTCATTTGATCTGACCCTATCCATTGAAGCATTGAGAGGAAGTTGTCGAACCAAATCCTTTCATTTCTGAATAGATCAATAATGATTAGGATTATTCTTTTAAGTTGGAGTAATAATCTGATCTTGAGTAGAACATTCGTTTGGTTCAATTTGACTATATATATATATATATATATATATATAAATTTTTATTATTTTTTTTCCAAGTTAAATGTATGATTACAAAGTACAAGATAAACTCGTGTATTTTTTATCGAGATTAATATGATCCTCATGGCAAATGTGTCACGATCGAATTGGCACAAATCATGTCTTTTATCTACGTCGCATTCTGCCTTACACACACTGTTGACACGTCTCCAATCCAATGTAGGCGTGCAGCAAAGAGCGTGTCAAAATCTACGTGTGTATCGGACCACACACAAGGCAGATATTCTTGGAAGACTTCACAAATTTTTCGTCACCTCTTTCTCCCTCGTGTATATTGAGAATGTTTTGAATCAGATGGTTCTAACAGAATCACAAGGCAAGATCTTACACGATTATTTGAAATTGATGGATGGACCTCTCGTTAGTGTCCACAACAGAAGAATAGGTACATAGAGAAATGCATTAATAATGACGTTTCTTGGGTAAAATTATCGACTAAATGAATGTTTGATGCAAACTTTATCTCCCATCAAGGCACATATGTCGTGGAAGATGTCTTTCCTCTACTTTTTCGAAAATAAAAGAATATCAAAACATGTGTGACTAAGGCCGCCCAAGACTTTCCCAACTCGTAGTCAAATAAACAACTATACAATAATTAAACTCCAAGCAACTAATGCTGAAATTTCATCTCGTCGCCATCAATTTTGTCAATACATAGCACGCATGGACTAGAAAAGTATTTTGTCTACCTTCTACATAATCTTCCATTTCAGAATTCAAACCGGCGTGATTTCTGCCCTGATTCTTTCAACTCGAGCTAACACCCACGTCCGGTCCACCCGGCAAAAGAGGGGGACAAAATTTATCACCCAACCCTATACACACTATTGCACATGCATGCAAACCGGATTTGAAGATGAATCCAAAGGAAAGAATCATTGGTTTCACACCCCTTTTGTTGTCATTTCTCGAACTGTCCAAAAATTGGAAATGAATGGATTGTGTAAAGAAGACAGCACAAAAGTTAAGATTTCAAAATATTGTCTTTTTCAACTTATCTTTGTTGAAGAAGAGACATAGTCTAAGCTAAAAGGTATTTCTAGATGACTCTTTTACCAAGTTCTATGTAATTAGCACATAGTAATTTGAATTTGGAGATTCATTGACCATTTCTTACGGAAAAATTGGTCACCGAAGTCCAAAAATCCGTTGATAAAGGTCCCCAATGATGGATTTTTGTCGTTGAAATATTGGTTGGGAAAGTATCCGCGTGTAAACAATGAAAGTAAGGTATGTGATCCCTAAGTTAATAATATAATGTCATCGAGATTATGTTTGTTGTACTAAAATGTACGTATTGGACAAGAAACTAAAAAGTTTTAGCTCTTATTTGATCTCATTCTTTAAAACTCATTCTCCCCAAATTCATTCATAAATTACCCCAATTAAATAATTTCGCATGTAAATCTAAAAATTTTCTTTACATTTAATCAGATCTTTTTTTTAATAAAAAAAATCACTTTTTACAAAATTTATTTTCAAAAAAATGGGACTCAAATAGGGACTTAATCGTGTCTGGTTTAATGTATCAAACTTGACAATGTGGTAAACATATGTGACGTATAAATTAATACACATTTCATTTCCCCATTCAATGTTCATAGAAAAAGACACATTTCGCTCACCCATTCGACGAACATGTTTATGAGAATTATGTGACTCTCAAGTATCAACAGCAATTGTAAGGATCCAACCGCTGAATTTTGTCCACTGCCCAGAGACAGGAGTTATCTACGGCTCATTGTCTTTGGTGCACATTGCTTTTGGTTTCTTAGGTTGTGACAAATTCCAGCCTTCAAACAGTACAATTGTTTTTAACCATTGATTCTAAGCACAGAATCTATGTTTTTATACACAGAATATTTAGAATAAATTATTCTCATAGTGCATGAAATCTTGAAAAACAAGAAGGTTGTCTTAATTAAAGATTTGTCCTATTTTTTATGTAGAATATTTTGAGGTTTTGGTCCAACAAAAGACAAATAAATCTTGCACTAATTAAGCTTATAATTTGCTAAACAAGTTTAGGACAGTTTGTTTTCATGTGATATGACTTGGACTAAGTAGAAATCATTTGACCATTGGTCTAAATGAGAAAAAAAAAATTAAGGTTTTTTGGCATCATCTTAAACCAATCATATTATCCCTTATTACTTGCATATTTTGTCTTTCTAATTAGCATAAGATAAGACTAAAGACAGATTACAGATTTGTTCATTGTATTTAAGCTGTGGCATTAATAGGAGGGACGGGAATAATTAATTAATTAATTAAGCTCCTTGTGAACAAGAATATGAACTATATGAAATAATTAACAGAGAAAATTTAAAACCGAAATTTGGAAAATGACTAGGAGACACTGTCGTAGCATGCCCGTTCAGTGTGCTTGTTTGATGACATGATATATATAGTACCGGGTGTCTTTCAGTGGTCTTCTAGCATTAGAATAGAAGTCAAGTATATCCTGAACATTTGTGTTGGTGTTTTTTACGGCGGAACTTAGATCTTGAAACATGATCGGTGGTCTTGCAAATGAACAAGATATTGAGGAATTGTCCATACGTAAAATCATAATTATAGACATGGGCCTTTTCCGTAGAAAATGGGAATCTTGTGTTACAATAGAAGCAGAAATGATGTGGATTATTCAAGAATCGAAGTTGATTTGCTTTAGAAAAAGAAGATATCAATGAACTTTTATGAAATAGTTTAACGGGAAAACAATATATCCAAGGAAGGAGAACAATCCAAGCCACAAATAAGAAGCCTTCCCACAGAGCTAGGAAGATGTTTTAAGCCCTTTAAATCTCAACCCCACCCATCGCTCACTTTCCTTTCATAGGTCGATCACTTTCTTTTCATAGAAAATCTACTTGCTTCCTAGTACGAACCAAGTTTAAAGTAAAAATTTGGAAAACGAGATGAAAAAATCTAAGGGTACACTATATTTACCAAAACAAAGTTTTTTTATTTTTATTTTACTTTTTGTTGTTTTTTCCCTATTACATAGCAAGCCCTTGTGCACCGGACTAGATCGTTCTAGTGAAGATTGCATTTTTAATCAAAGATCTAATATGGACATTTACGTAAATTTGTCTTACTGAAATTAGAATTTAAATTTTTTTTCCCTACCTTAACTAACACATCTTAATTTAAACTTTTTAGTTGTTGACTAAAAAGAGCCCTATACTATTTAAATTAGTTAACAAATATTCTTTTGCTTTCTATGGTAAATTAGTTAATGCATGAGTGGGTACAATCTAATAAACCATAATTAATTTTAATTATTACAAATATTAATTGTGCTGGACTATTTCCTTTAAAATATTAAATTTATTTTTTTATGACAAGAATTTTCCACAAGCTTGTGTGAGCAAATACCGCCTTCTGGTACAGTGGGCTTCTTTGTCACGATGTATCCACTCTCTGCTGCGAGCAATCACCAGCCATCCACGTGGCTTTAACCCACCTTTGCAACATTAATTTATATGAGTATTTAGTGTGAAAACAAAAATAGAATATTATACTAAATTCTTAAGCAAAAAAGTACAATGTTATGTATATCATCTTTTACATTGTGTCATGTGAAAACACATCATTAAACAGCTTAAAAAAATAAACATTTTTTTTCCTCCAATCATCTTTTAACACCACATCAAGTACCAACAAGAATGTATATTTGAATCCCTTCGGGGGTGACCGATTTAGTAGAGCAGGTGAACGCGGAGACCGTAGGTCATGAGTTCGAATATCTTGTCGACACTTTCTTGATCGAGTCCGTCGCATCGGGCTTGCCTAGTGTAGTTTATCACTCTTGTGTTGTTTGCGGGCTGCTGTACATGGAACGAGATTTACCCAGTGCATACTCACGAGTAGCGGCTGCGAGTTCCTACGTCTACAAAAAAAAAAGTATATTTGAAATGTACATATAGTATCGTTCCAAAAAGTTTACTAAAAATCCTTCTTATTAAGGGTCTCTTAAATTTCCCTATTTGAGAAATGTGGAAGTTAATGTACACATGCATGATAAATCAAAACCTTATTTGCATAACATAATAATATTTCAAAATCGTTAATCATCAAACAGGTCAACAAGACTTAGGGTTCTATCTCAAAAAGTCAACATTATTAAGAGGATTAATCCAAATTCTAATAAATTGGTCTGTATTTTTAACTTTATTCAACGTTGAATTTACCCTTTAACATTTCACCGCAAGATGAAAGTTCGTTTGATCAGGTCAATCTTAAAATTCCTGTGCTCATTTTTTAGTTTTAATCAGATCAAATTGATCGTTCAAGTTTAATGGACTCTAATACCATATTAAAACTCAGGGTTCCATCTTAATAGGTCAATATTGTTAAAAAAAGTAGTACAAACACTTATATATTGGTCGATATGTTCATATTTATTCGATGTGAGTTTCATTCCTTAACATGTTCATACGCTAAACTATCTGGTAAAAGTTTAAAAAACGACATATTCATCAACTACCGGCCAATTTATCCAACAATCAGTCGAATCACTACCTAATTTTAGTTTTTTATTTACGAACTTAAATTTTTGCCACTAATTCAGGTTCGACCTAATCATTTAATCCTTGACCCTTTTTCATGTCTAAATTATTGTCCGAACTGATTTTGAAGATAACACATAATATGAATTTTCTAGGCGATAGTGAACCTTTTGGATTATAAGCAAAAGTACGAGTACTAGTAGCTAGACATGGGACATTTGAGTGGCACTTTCGGTTCGCCGTGCCACAACAAAGTGCACTTACCTTAGCTTGCAAAAATCTTAATTTTTTCTCAATTTTTTGTTATTTGACTTTTTGTGAATATAGAATGGCCCTTAACAGGCCTGTTGATAAATAGGGTCCGCCTATAACGTTGTCTTTTTCCGTTGCTTTAAATCGAAAACGTAAACGTTTTGACTCTAATATATAGCTTCAATTTTTTATCAATATCTTTTGCGAGATAATAAAATTATTTAATATATATTTTCACCTAATTCTTTCTCTATTCAACTGTTTTTTTAAATTTGGAATTCAAGTTTTTAAAATTGGGATTTTAGATTTGACCAAAGGAGAGCATGGAAAAAAGAAAACGGGAGGTAGGTAGGAAAGGTCCAAAAAGTTCAGATTGCTTGAGACAGAAACTAAAGTCTTTGAAATTCGTTTTACATTGTCTAACGATAAGGTTTTAATTTTAAGAGGAGGTAAATTTTTTTATTTATACAAATTATATTTTCAATATGAAATCACGGGCTTGTCAAATCAATTTTCTTGTCAAATCTCTCGTTCGTGCACAATATTTATATAAATGAATTGAGTTTGAAACTTGGTCTCACAAATTCGTTTACTTTAATTCACTTCTAAGAAGGAACACTTAAAAAGAAGAATAATTTCCATTCATGGGTTACGCAAGTCAATGTACGAGTGCCAATTTTCTATAAATTTTTCGTTTGTCCGAAATTTCTTGGATTTTCAAAAGTCTTTCTGGTAATAAACCGTAGTCATTAGGTTAGTCTAAAAAAATAATGAGTAATAAAAATTTTCGTCTTTAAGATCTTAGTTGAACAAAAATTGGCGCACGATTCTTACTGTTGCTGCATGTCGGCCGGCTCCGCTAGGCGACACCAATGCTCTTTCAAAATGTAAGATTACGTGCACAACGCGACCTACAACCCAATGCCGTCCCAACGAAACAACTATAAAAGCCCACCTCTACTTCAATTCTCAAACCCCCTAAACTCTCTCTCTCGCTCTCTCACACACAAATTCTAACGCAAAAATGTCCTCGAAAGACCAAGAATCCGACGTGTTCACTTCTTTGATCCCCAAAACCCCAACATCACGACAAGAAACAAACCAAACCAATAAACCCTACAAGATTACCCACTCCTCTCTAGTCATTCAAGAAATCAATTCCATAGCCAAAATAGCCCTCCCAATGATTATAACTGGCCTTTTTCTTTACTCTCGTTCTATGATTTCCATGCTCTTTTTAGGAAGACTAGGAGATTTGGCGTTAGCAGGTGTGTCGTTAGCCGTCGGTTTTGCTAACATCACCGGCTACTCGATCCTTTCCGGCTTAGCTATGGGAATGGAACCCATTTGTGGACAAGCTTTTGGTGCTAAAAAATACAAACTTCTTGGCCTTACCTTGCAGAGAACTGTGTTATTGCTTATTTTCACTTCATTTCCGATATCCCTTTTGTGGCTTAATATGAAAAAGATTTTGATCTTTTGTGGCCAAGATGAAGCCATTGCTACACATGCTCAAGCATATTTATTCTATTCACTTCCTGATCTTTTCATGCAGTCTTTATTGCATCCTTTGCGTATTTACCTTCGAACACAGTTCATAACTTTGCCTTTAACAATCTGTGCAGCCCTATCAATTCTTCTGCACATGCCAATAAATTATCTCCTTGTGTCATACCTTAATTTAGGCATCAAAGGTGTGGCACTAAGTAGTGTTTGGACAAACTTTAACCTCGTAACATTGTTAATAATCTATATAGTTTTCTTTGGAGTGTATAAAAAAACTTGGGGAGGGCTATCCATGGAGTGCTTTAAAGGGTGGAAATCCCTGTTGATTTTAGCCATACCTAGCTGCATTTCAGTGTGCCTCGAATGGTGGTGGTATGAAATTATGATTTTGCTTTGTGGGTTATTAGTAAACCCCAAGGCAACAGTTGCTTCAATGGGCATTCTGATTCAAACTACTGCATTGATCTACATATTCCCATCTTCCCTTAGCTCCGGTGTCTCCACCAGGGTGGGAAACGAATTGGGAGGCGGCCGGCCGGGAAAAGCAAAACTCGCAGCCATTGTAGGCCTTTCTGGAAGCTTCATACTGGGAATTTCAGCATTATTTTTTACTGTATCAGTACGAAACATTTGGGCTACCATGTTCACTAATGATAAAGAGATTATAGCATATACATCACTTGTTCTCCCGATAATTGGACTGTGTGAACTTGGAAACTGCCCACAAACCACCGGTTGTGGGGTGTTGAGGGGCACTGCAAGGCCAAAAATTGGTGCGAATATTAACTTGGGATGCTTCTACTTTGTCGGAATGCCTGTGGCGGTAGGTTTAACGTTTTTCTTTGGATTCGATTTTGAAGGGCTGTGGCTGGGACTTGTAGCGGCGGAAGCCACCTGTATGGCCACCATGATGGTGGTTTTGCTTCTAACAGATTGGGAATTAGAAGCCCACAGAGCCAAAGAGCTGACGGCCGGTGCTATAATTCTTGATCAAAGCGAGGAGTTTGAGGAAAATAAACTGCATAAATTAGCAGAAAACAAGGAAGATTGTTTATGTTAATTAGGTGACAAGATTGGCATAACATAAAAATATTATTATTATGTATGTTTTTTGGCAATTAAAATTGTAAAGCAGAGGAGAGGAAGAATAGTATATGATTTTTTTTAGGGTCCCCATAGAATTTGTACCTGCTTCTAGTTGGATTCAAATGTTTGATGGCTAATTTTCACAATTCAACCAAGAATGTCTTTTGTATACTGTATTTTGGTAGCACATTTTGTTAAAATTTGTTTCATTGCGAGCATGAAATCTGTATGAAAAGAAAATAAATTCTAGAATTGTCCAAAACTTATTTGGATGAGAGAGAAAGAGAAAGAGAAAGAGAAAGTAAATTACTTGAAAAATAAAAATCACTATTTTTGAAGAAAATGTTTTCCGTATTTTTAAGAAAAATATTGTGACATGACCAAAAATTATAAAATATTTTTCATAGAAAAAAATTGTCAATCAAATACCCAAAAATAAGAATTTAGGTTGAAAAATGACATTTTTCATGTAAAATAAAACAAATCTAACACACTTTAAGATGCATAGTTAAATTGAATATAATTTGATATAATTAATTAATACTATTTGGTAAGAATTTTAGATTTTAATTTAAATCAAAGTTAAAAATATTTTTTAATCACATATTTCATGAGGTTCAAAACTTATCGATCTCAATTTCATTAACTTTTATCAAAATTTTACTAAAAATCTCATTTCAGTTCGCACCAAACAAGGGTTAAGTAAGATTTAAGAAACTTGTTGAGTTGTATTGTTTGGTTACGTCAGGTTCATAGTACAAAGTATGTCAAATTGTGTATAAGAAATTATTATTAATTTAAAATAATTATATGAGTAGCATGCAAGATTTACGTGAATATGTGGACATTGTACTCATCCCTTAGCTCATGTTTAGTAAGAATTAAAATTTTAATTTAAGTTAAAATCAATAATTAATTTTAATCATATGTTTTATGGGCTCTATAATTTTTCAATCACACATTTCATCAACTTTTATCAAAATGTATTAAAATTTTTATTTTAATCCCACAAAACAAATGCTTAGTTGTCTAAAAAATACCATTATTGTTGAGGAATAAACTTTATAAATAAAAAAAAATAACAGATAAGGTTTGAAATATTCCTCCTCACAAATATAATATTTCAAGTCTAAGAAAAAAAAAATTAAAATTTTAAGAAAAAACAACGTGACTTACTATGTCTGGTTGTTCTTATTTCTAAAAATAATGTTGATGAAAAACTTTAGATAAGGGTTGAAAAATGCAGATTCAACCATAGCATCATGAAGGAATATGTGATGAAAATATTTCAACAAATGAAGAATTTAGGTTCAATTTGTGGACATTTAACAATTTAAACTTGAGAAAAAAAAAGAACTCAAGAAAGAAATTTAGCCATGAATTTCAATTGTTTTGAAAAATGACGGTCCTTGCTTAAACTCTAGATAAGCCCATGTTTGATGTAGATTAAAATCAAATTTTTAGTATATTTTGATAAAAATTGATGAAATGTGTGGTTGAAAAGTTGTGAATCTCATTAAATGTGTGATTAAAATTAATTATTAACTTTGACTTGAGATTAAAATCAGATTTTAATTTGTACCAAACATGGACTTATTTTTTTTTTTTTTTTGTGACTAATCTTCAATTCAATCTGTATCACTATCCACCAATCCTTTTCAATTTTTTCTAATAATGTTGCAGTCTAACAAATAACGTAATCTTTTTCTCTTCGACAAGTCTCAAAACGAATATTTTGACATAAAAAAGGAAGTAATATGGGAGATGTATTCGATCAATGGACCCCCAAACAATATTCTACTCCCTTGAAAAGTTATTTTGTCCTCAACTTTGACAAGCTTTATTCCATCCCCCATCTTTTTAATTATAATGTAGTTGATCAATCGTGCGAGCTTCAATTTAACATTTATTTTTTGAAGGAATAATTTAACATTTTTAACTTATCAGATAATTTTTTTTTTGTCATTCAATGTGAACTAAAGATTCTAGGTCTCTCTTTTCACATCCTTATGAATTGACGTTTCCTCTAAGCATTTTATTCATCCCACTTCAAGAGATAGTTGTTGTGCTAAAATTCAGTAAATGTACGGTATCATTGATTGAATAGAACTGATATACACTTCAATAGCGAAAGGTTATCTAATTAGTCATATCTTTCTTATGCTAACCTTATTTTAACCTTTCATGTTGTTTTGAAGGAGTAATTGAACGTTTTAAACTTCACTTATAGAAAACTTTTTTGTCAATTGATGTGACCTAAAAATTTAAAGACTCCCTTTTTTACATCCTCGTGAAAAGTGGTTTCACTTAGCTTTTTTAATTATTTTAATTCAAGATATAGTCATGGACTTCAATAGCGAAATGCCATCTAATTACAGTATTATTGATTCAATTGAATTGATTTACACTTCAATAGCGAAATGCCATCTTATTACTCATATCTTTCTCGAGCTAACCTTATTTTATCCTTTCACATTTTTTTGAAGGAATAATTTAACATTTCAAACTTTACTTATAGAAAACTTTTTGTCAATCGATGTGACCTAAAGATTTAAAGACTCCCTTTTTACATCCTCGTGAATAGTGGTTTTGCTTAGCATCTTTATTCATCAGATCAATTCAAGATATAGTCATGGACTTCTAGAGTTTTTAGCGTAAATTTTTGTCTAACCTATTGTTTTCATTCGAAATAGAGTTTCCCACGTAAATTTTTGGTTTCTTGTTCGTATTATTTTTTCCATTCATATTTCTCTTTTTTTTTTTCTATAATTCTCTAGGTGAAATGCACGCTTTTAACTTGTATAATTGCCTGGTTAGTGGGGACCAATGTAATTGAAAAATCGTTATTATTGTCTCGATTAAATTGGTTCACTATAATTTTTTATTTTTTATTTTATTGATGATAGCCCTTTTAAAATATCCATCTCCCTAGAAAATGATTTTTTCTTAGTATATAACATTTTAACTTCACTTATAAAATAACTTCTTTCGATCAATGCAAATGAAAGATCCGGAAAAGAAGTAGAAAAACTGAACTCTTTTGTCAGACTTAATGCAAACTAATCGTCAATCAATGCGAGAAAAATACATTTTGGTAAATCCGATTTTACATCGTCGGAAGGGAAGACTTGATTGTATTAAAAATTATAGAAAAATTTGCCGAGGAGGTTTCAAACTGGTAAAAATACTACAAATTAGATTTGAACCTTTAAATCGAAGCAAATATGTCTCAAGCCTTTCAAAAAATGTGTTGTAAAATAACCTTTAGAGAGTTTCCACCTAAAAATTCATTAAAATTAAACTATAATTAATTGAATAATAAGATTTTTTGAATAAAAAATATTATAAAAAATATATTCTCAAAATTTCAAAGTAAACGCGTTTTCCATTTTCATGTTTTTCGAAACAATTTTTCAGAATGACAAAAAGAACGCATTTTCAGCAATTTCAAAACAGACACTCAAAATATAAAATGAATTCAAAGCTTAAAACTCAAAACTGAAATACAAATAGAACAGTTACTTAGTTTTTTAACCTTTCATTTATTAAAACAAGGGAAATTTGTGTTGGAAGTTTCAGACCTTTAAAAAATGTGAGCCGTAAGGATCTTTAACTATTTTAAAAATTTGTTAGTTAATCGAAGTATTCATGTTCCTCAATCTACCCAACCTCAACCTCCAACCCACCCAACCCCATACATGGAATAAATATCATTTCCCTTGACTGGTGACCATTCACCATCGCTAGAGCTGTAGCCACAGCAGCGTCAGCCATTGTCACCGCTTCATTTCCTCCAACTACTTTGTCCCCTTTTTCCCATCCCATCCCATCCCATCTCATTAACTCCATTTCTTCATCCTTACAAGAACCTTTCAAGAAAATAAACAAATAAAAATAGATGAATTCTCTTCGAAACTAACGGTAAAGACTGTGATAGAGGTGTCCTCACCTATCAGTGAATGGGTTAAGGGTTAGGCATCGTTGGGTGGATTGGGAAGATTTTTTTAATTTCTTTGTTTTTTGTTTTGTAACTTCTCTCTCTCTCTCTCAACTAACATATTTTTTTGATAGAAACTATAATAGGTCCTTTAAGCATGCATTTATTAAAAGTTTGGGACCATATTTCACATTTTAGAACGATTTGGGGACCTCCAATACAAATTTCCATTGTTTTAATTCATTAAAGTTTTAAAAAATATTGTCATTTTCAAAATTGGTCAAATTATCGCCAAACGCTCGACTTTTCGTTATTTAAAGGATTTTGGGCAAAAATTGTCTTGAGGTCTTACTCCCAATTTTTGAAAGTTTTGGGATGTATCTGCTACGATTTAAAGGTTTCAATTTAATTTGTACTATCTTAAGAATCTTGAGACCTCTATTGCAAATATTTTTAAATTATAAACTTGCTAATTGCTTTGACCAAAATTGATCATCAAGATTGAACAAGAATTTCAAATATTTTAATTTCAACGCCTCAATATTATGTAATAATTTTTGTAGCACACGTTATTATGTACTTTTGTATCGATTAATATGTATTTCTTGGCTTAATCAAAGAAGGTTGAATAAAATTGAAAAAGTGTGAAACAAAATTTATGAGTTATGTGATTTTGTACAATTTCAACTATCAAATACGACATTTGGATATATTAACCGGACTAATAGAGATTTTAGTGTACGATGGCAAGATCTTGTTTTAATATATTTATTTTTAGAGAACATATTTAATGCTAAGAAATTTTGTGTAATGACCCTTTACAGTATGGATTATTTAATCATGTGAATGTACGAAGAGTGTGTAATTAATGAGTCAAAAGTCATGATAAAAAAGTGCCAATTTTCTTCGTTAGCTAGGTGGCGTGTTTGTCACACGTTTTTTTAAGATGTCAATTAAATAAATTACTTTATTTTCTTTCTCAAAAGTGTCAATTTTTTAACCAATATTTCAAATTATGATTATTATCTTTTTAAACTTGTAGAATGATTCTTAAGTAACGTAATAATGTAATTTATTAGTCTTGAAATTTGCAATTAATGGTGTGCGAAGACTCGAAAAATATCAATACAAAAATTTGGATATTAAGAAATAGAGATGATAAAGTGATGTCTTTGATTATAATACAAGTAATTAACGGGCAAATTCATGAATGAGAGCTAATCAATAAGAATTACGTAAGCAAAATTTAAACTTAAAAAAGGGAATAAAAAGGCAGTCAAAGATTCTAATTTGAAATATTCAAACTCTTTGCATGTCAGCTACCACTTATTTATTTAAAAAGTACAAAGATAAACCCTAAAGTTTTTTCCTAAAGTTTTTTATTTTTTATTTTTTTGACATTACAAAAGTGGAAGGCTGTCTAAAGTATACACTTTTGATTCCACTTATTTATTTAAAAAGTACAAAGATAAACCCTCGAACACTCATTGCAGCGAAATTGGTTAATCCAACTTGGTGCTAATAATTAAACCACCTCATCATAGATTTTAGAGTTTTAAAGTTTCAATAAATTTATTTATATAATTTTTGTTTACAAACATTTCTTCATGTACATGTTGTGTTGTGCACGTATGTGCTACTAAAATTGGAGAATTCGTGTTAATTGAATGCATTTTTTTGTTGAGGGCTCATCTAGGATGACACGCGTGGAAGGTTAGTGACCATTGGCTTAACCCTAGGTCTCATCATTTTTGAAATGAATAATGCTATTCATAGTGAAAACTATCGGTAGTCGTCCTACATAGCGTACATGGATCGTTTTGTTATTTGATGCATGAGGCAAACGTCCCTAGTTTCTCACCTTTCCTTCGTCTCTTTTTTATTTTCTAGCTTTATTTTGTGTGAACAGATTGAGAACTTAGTGTTCTCTGATTTTTAGGGTATGAAAAGTGTATAAATTAGGTTATTTTAAGTTCAGGTGAACATTAACTTTAGGGTTTGTTTGGCTATTGAGGGTATGAGCCTGTGTGGCTTAATTTCTATAATCTGGAAACGTTAGTTGTACTTTGATTGCCTTTTTGACATGATTTTAGTGCTACGAGCATCATTCACTTTGTGAATGCTCAACAGGGAGTAGGTGTTAGAAGTCATCGCTGAACTTCTGAGGTTCGGATCAGAAAAATCTATTATGTTTTATTTTTATTCTTTGTTATGTTGATTAATAAGTTTGTACTTTAATGTTTCTATGATTTCTGGACATAACGATATACGAATCATTTTTTTATTAGTCTGACATGTAGAATTTTTATAAATTTATGTTGGTGAGACTACCAAAGTCGATATTTCTTACCACACAAAATTTTGCTCCTAATTAAATCATTGGATTTGCATTGCTATGACTTTCTGTCTCTAATCTATTTTCCTCCATCATCCGTCCCCTCTTTCTTCACCCATTCACTAAAAAAACATATGATGACACCGACGGAAAAATTCTGCTTACTGATGGATTTTCGAATGGGAATATGTATACAAATTTTCCTAAGAAATACGATTGGTATTATACCTTTTTCAAAAAAATATTATTTTAATGACTGAATTTCTGTTATTAATTTCATAAAACACCAAAATTATTATTATTATTATTATTTTATCTGCAGAGCAATCAATTGGCAAGAAAAATTAATAATAATGAAAAAACGATATACTATATGCTGTGGAAAATTTTGTTGGTAACTTAACAAAATAAGAAATTATTGCTATAAAAGTAAAAGAAAAAAAAGAGAGAATAATTAACATATGAGAATTGAGAAAGAGTCAAAACTATTGTGTGTTCTATAAATAATCAAGCCCCATAATTTTAGGGTATAATTAAGGTTTTAAGGATACAAATGTACATTCACAAATAGTATTAATTTACAATACTCATCTTTGAGTGAGTAATTGGAGAATACCTACCTCGTAACATTCATAAAACTCAGCGAGACTAAAATACTAAAGAAGGAAATGAAAAAGAGTACACTTATTTGTTTAAATTTGCAGTGTTAAAATCAAATGATGCTCGTTAAAACTTTGTCAAGAAAATCAATGGGATAAAAATTGAGTGAAAGAAAAAATAGTACAACTACTACTTCTCGTATTGACCATTGAAGGTCTTAGGATCTATCATTCATGTATAATGTATCAATTTATTAAATGCAGACGTCAAAAAAATCTTTTGTCATCAAGTCATCTACATTATTACTTGCATGACTTTGTTGACAATCGATGTCACCAGTCTTCTGAATCTCATGTGTATAATTGAAAAAAGTTCGTGACAAAATTTATGGATTATGTGATTTTGCATAATTTCAATTATCAAATACGACAATTGGGCATATTGAGGGGGCTATAAGAGAATTTGGTGGATGACGACAAGATCTTATTTTAATACATGCATTTTCAGAGAAATATTTAATGCTAACAAAGTTTGTATAATGATCCTTCACGGTTATGGACTATTTAATGTGAATGTATCAAGAGTCAAAAAGCATGTTAAAAAAAGTATCATGTTTATTTATTAGCTAGGTTGCATACTTATGGCACACATTTGTTCAAGATATCAATTAAATAAATTATATTATTTTCATTTTAAAAGTCTCAATTTTTCAACCAATATTTCAAAACCATGACTAATTTTTGCATTTAGTGGTGTGCGTAGACCAAAATAGAGATGATAAAGTGGATGTCTTTGATTATTATACAAGTAATTAACGGCCACTCCATGCATGAGGGATATGCAATAAGAATTACATAAGCAAAATTTAAACATAAAAAGACAGTCAAAGTTTATAATTTGAAATATTCAAACTCTTCGCATGTCTACCAAACCATAACGTTTTTTCTAAAGATTTTTTTTTTTGGGTAATTTTTTGATACTGCAAAGGTGGAAGGCTGCTTAACTTATACACGAATGATTTCACTTAACAATTCTAAGTTTAAAAATACAAAGTGTCGTGGAAATTTTCGAGAAATCTTGATCCGGACTCAGTTTAATCAACCAAACGAATACCAACCAAAGTGACTCAACTCATAACTTTAACACTTTTGCTACAAGTTTACTTTCCCACAAAAGATACACTTGGTGATCGGTTTGCGAGGCACAAATGAAGATGAAATAGAGTAGCAATTAAAACATCAAGGAAGAAGAACCAAAATCGGCCAAACCTTACGTCTTTCTCTCTTTCTCACAAACCAACAGACACACAACGGCTGAAAGAGATGTATATATATAGCACTAGTTAGGTGATTCCAAATTGGCCAAAGTTCACTAAATGGGCCAACATATATCAACATCCAACTAATTACTACAACTTGGGTCATCACAAGTGTTGGACCATGAGATACCTTAACTCTATTAAGTTGTTTCTAGTAGCCCCGAGTTATTATCGGGTTGAGTAATCATTGAGATGTCGATATAAAATTATCCAACATTAATTTAACATCATTTTCGGGGATTTATTGGGTATCAAAAAACCCAACACATAGTTTAGAAAACAAATTTTGCTTACTGATGGATTTTGGAATGGGAATATCGTCTACAAATTTCCCTGAAAAAATCGATTGGTATTATATTTTAAAAAATAAGTTTTCATAATATTACTTTAACGATTGAATTTCTGAAAAACAAAATATAATTTTTTTATTTATCGGTAGAACATTCCATTGATAAGAAAAATATAACCTTATACTATATTACTGTGGAAAAAATTTGTTCGTAACTTGACAAAATATGAAATTGTTGCCGTAAAATAAAAATAAAAAAGATGACAATACAAGAGAATTGGGAAAGAGTCAAAACTATTTTGTATTTTTATTAATACTAAGCTTCTGTTAGGTAGTGATTAAAATTTAGATTTTAATTCAAATCAAAATTATCAATTAATTCTAACCATATATTTCGTGAGACCAACAACTTTTCAATCACACATTTCACCAACTTTAATCTAAATATTAAAAACTTGACTTTAATTCCTACCAAATAAGGGCTAAGCCACATATTTATAGAGTATAATTATAACACACACCCTTAAATGACTAATTACATAATATCGACCTCGTTAAATCCATAAAAACTCATTGGGGGTGAAGATATTAAAGGCAAGAAAAGGTACAGTTACTCTCCATGATGTTGATCACTAAAAATCTTAAAGTCTAGCGTTATAATCTAATGTACTGATTTATTAAATGATGACGTTATGTTTTTTGTGAATAAGTCAGTCACATTATCACTTGAATAACTTTGTTGAACATCAATATCATTAGTCTTCTAAAACTCACGTGTGTGTGTGTAGAATAATTTGAAAAAAAAAATAAACAAACTTTGACATATCCCTTATGATATAACACCATTTCAGTTGTGCAGTGTGATATGTATCGTCTTCATATAATATTGTTGGACTATCTTTTATTAGGCTATAATATGCATGATGTTTGGAATTGATTAGTCATATTCTTTAACTATATACGTTCTCATCTTGCTTATGGATTGCAATATTTTCATTATGATTTGAAGATGTTTTCAAGGTTTTGATTTATAAATCTCCAAGATATAACATTTCATCCACGTGTAAGCACGTATCCTGTTTGTAGTCTAGATTTTTTTATATTGGAGAGATAATTTTACATCTGCATATTCACAAAATAAAATTCTAACTTTTGTAAATAAAATAATTTCATGCCAGAAACACCTCTTATGTGATAAAAATGTGTTTAATACCACTCCTATATTCCAACGTCTTTCAATTAATGCAAAGCTATATGCAAGAAAAATTATGTCTAGTTGAGTGTAATTTGTAAGATATGTTAGTTTTCCAATTATACTGAGATATAATATATGAGGATCGAGAATATTTTTTTCCATTTTCGAGTGGATGACAGGTATCTTTTTTCACACCAAATGATAGAATAATCATAGGCAATGTTAATTGATGCACTTTATTCATATAAAAACGTTTTAAACGTTTTTGTATATGAAGATTGATGAACAAAATATTATTCTTGAAATTGTTTAATTTGCAACCTAAGATAAAACTTGATCTACCCAAATCTTTAATCTCAAATTCATTTTTTTAAATAAGTTTTGTTGAGCACACAATTTCGTATAAGATTTAAATTATCGACATAAAGTTTCACCATTGTAAATTCAATATTTATTTTCTTTATAAAAAAACATGAGAAGGCATCATTATTTTATAACCCTCTTTCAATAAATATTCACTAAGGCAATTATGTCAAATACGTTCGGATTGTTTTAATTCATATAATGATATTTGCAGTTTGATTGAAAACAAGTTTTGGAGAATGAATCATTTACTTCCAGCGCTTTAAATTTGTAAGAACTTTCATGTATATGCCACTATCATAAAATTAGCAATTAATAAAGGGATAATTGCAGCAGCGGTTCCAAATATTTCATCGTTATGCAAATATTGCCCAAACCTTTTATTTATGCCACCATAGGTACCAAGCCTTTCAGAAATTAGCATCTGAAATCCAATTCGATAATTTCTGTTAGTTGACTATAATAGTAAACTTTGACCAATTTTTAAAAGGGTAAAATAGTAACTTTACAATTTCAATACAAAATACAATAAAAACTAGATTTAAAAAAAGGCTCTCTTTCCTTCTTCTCTCCTCGACCCATCTTGTTCCCACCCCATCCCAAACGTCGGCACAACCAGTCGCCTCCACGCCGGCGTCACTTCCATCTCCTCCACCTCCTCCATTTTTACATTGATTCTGATTTTTATGAAGTGTGGGAATCTCACCAAGTTGAAGCTTTGTGCCTGTCCCGCAAATTTTCATGTGGATGTTGCAGTTTAGAGGCCAAAGGCATGAATGCGTTGCTCAATAATTACGAATTTCTTGAAGAATTATCGATGAAAAGATTGTCTGGTGTCAGTGACTGTGTTGGGGCCGAGCCTAACGCCTCTACTTCCTTGGTTCTAAGGTTTACATTATTCACCAAAGAGATAAATTTAGGGCTTTGAAGATTATGCAGAGCATAGCTTTGTTAAACCCAGAGATTGAAGTCTTGTGGAATTCCACGGTGCTAGAGGCGTACGGGGAAAGATCTTTGGGGGTTTGAAGGTAAAGAATGTGGTAAGTGGGAAGGTTACCGATTTGAACGTTCTTGGGCTTTTTTTCGATTGGACATGAGCTGGCAACTAAGTTTTTGGACTGGCAGCTGGAGGTGGATTCTCATGGGTATGTGATCGTGAAGCCTGGTACTGGTTTGGTTGGGTGATGGGAATGAATGTGGTGGTGAACGGTGAAACTTCCAGCGACGGTGAGGAATTCAGTAGGATTCTGATTTTTGATTTTATCAGCAAATAATGAACTGATTTTGGGATAGGTTGGGAGAAGATGATTGGGTTTTTTTTAACTCTTTTATTTTAATTTTTTTTATATGAAATATGTAAAATTACCCATTTGTCTTTTAAAAAATGGTCAACAATTGGCCAGACTTTTTATTTTTAGTCAACTAATAGTCAAACTAACGGTTTTTGTCAATTTGAACTGGAGTTGCGATTTTTTTAAAGATTTGGTATCTCTGGTGGCATAAATGAAAGATTTGGGCAAAATCTGCATAAATGTGAAAAGTTTGGTACCATAACTGCAATTTTCCCATTAATATATCCTTAAGGCGTGTGTGGAATACATGCAATTACTCAAACATCTAAGTGTATTATTGTCCATCACAGAATTTTTTCCCTCGCTTGTAATTCTTTAGAGATTTTCTAACAAAAATCCATTTACATCCTACATGTATTATATTACAGGTGTAGCTACACGTTTCTCTTTTTAGTGAGTTTTGCACATAAGTATTATATAGCCTAATGGTATAATAAATGCTTAATTAATAATTTATCTTTACTATGACTAATCATATTTTGAAATTCACTTGAACACCATAGGCAATTGGACGTGCCTATTAAATTTAATATTAACACTAAAGTCTAGAAACCCTAGACTTAGAAGTTCTAGCATTTAATTACGTTGAAAATCATAATTTGAAGATTGATGAAGTTTTTATTATTATTTAAGACATAATAGCCCATATTTGATCCATATTACAATTATAATTCATTTTTCTCTTTCTTTTTATCAACCACACATTCTCCAATAAAATAATATTACACATCTCAAAAAAAAAAATTTTTTTTTTTAACCATACATTTTTCAAAAAAAAAAAAAACACGTAAAACCATTAAAATTTCAAATAATGGGGCCAAACTGGTTCTAAATGTTAATGACTTTCATTATGACAATAATTTGTACAAAACAATATATTTAACATAACTACAGGACAATAAATTAAAGATTTATTTATTTCAAAATAAATGTAAATGATTAACATTGTTAGTGTTGAGTCTACCTCGCGCAATAATTATCTTGAATCATCTTGCTCTCTTTATCTGAAGAATGGGAAAAACATGAAATGAGCCAAAGCTCAGTGAGTAAATATTAAATGCATTTTGTACACTTGTTTAGACTTTTAAGTTAAGAGTAATTTTTGGATAGTTTTTTGAATTATGACTTAATTCTATATGTATTGTGTTTGTTAGGTGCAAATCGACGAAAATAGTTGAATTGGAGAAAAATGGTGTTAAAGAGCTCAGTTGAGATCCTAAGTTCAGAGACTACAATAAAAATGGTCTAAAGTTGTGTCGGACATCACGATGAAAATTTGAAAGTGTTAGAGGTCAATCGGACGAAAAAAGAAGTCAAATAGGTGAAATATAGTGAAAGTATTTTGTGAATCAATTTTCAGTCGAGCAAGTTATGTTCCGAATTTCTAGCCTTGGATCAAAACTCATTTTTAACATAGTAAACGCTCTAATTAAAAATGATATTTCTAGTGGAATTGTGACCCTTTGAGTAAGCTTGCTAGGCACTTAGAATTGCCTCGATCGAATATTGAAAGAGAAAGATAAGACAAAAATACTGAAGACTCGTTGGGACATAACCATGCACACTCATGGCACAAATTCCATGTGTGCGCATGTCTCTTCTGCAGGCTAACTGAGGCAAAAAGGGGTAAACCATGAGTATTCATGGAGTTATATCATGGGCACGTATGGTGGTCTTTCGAAAGAAATATATTGTTTCCTTATTTTTGACCCATGGTCGTATAGAATGGTTTCTTTAGCCTTTTTAATCTACCAGTGGCCGTCCACAACGGATGATCACACTATTATCACAAGAAGTGAAACACGAGTTTTAGAGAGAATAAACACAAGAAGTGAAAGATTTCAGGCTCAAGATGAATGAAAAGTTCAAGAAATTGATTCATCAAACTTCTACCTTTGTTCTATGAATTGGGTAATGTCTTTTTCTACTTTTTGTGTACTTTATATTCAAATATGTTGGGCTAAACTTCTTAGTTGTATTGTATGAATGATGAAATCATTGGATATGTGTTTTTGATTCATTGAATTAATAGTTTGGTGAATTTTCGTGTTTGTGATTAATTGTGCATTCATATAGTGTCATTTGATTGTTTAGCTACCAATTAGATAACTTATTGCTTATTGTAGTGTTGGAAGACTCACAATATATTTAGAACATTGCATAATTGACATATGGGCAATATGTGTTAGGAATAATATTTGTGTGGTATACGATCTTATTTGATAATCGTGTGGTGGAATGCATCTCTTTACATATGAATACGGACTAGAAATATGGTCGGGTAGTGCTTAATATATGTTTGATTTATCTTACAAAAGAAGATTGGACAAGACTAAACTACTTAGTTCGAGAATCAGAAATAGATGCCAATAGGTGGATTTTAAATCCAATACATTCACCTCATAACTTGAGAGCAAAACTTTATTTACATTATTCACAGCTTAATAAAGGAAATTACAAACAATCAACTCCTTTGTGTTACAGATATTGAATTTGATAGAAACTAGTGCATTATAATTAGCAATTATTTTTCGTAGGACGATAACTCAACTCATCACATTATTACTTCAACAATTCTGCACGGTTGCAAATTTTGTCTGAATACAGTAAACATTGTGCACATGATGAATCCTAATGATATGCATATGCATATTCATATTCATATTCATATGCATTGTTTTAAAATAAACTTTTCAAAATATGTACCCATTTCGACTTTATCATTTTTTAAAAAAACATTAAGTTATGAGGGAAGTTTAACATATTGTATAACTAATTAGAATGAAGTGAGCAATATTATTTGAAATCCAATTCGATTTACTAATAGTATCGGAAAGCTATTAATATTAAACATTAAATATTATCGTTAGTGTTGTGCACCAATCTCCTTGCCCATTTCTCACCCACACCTTTTATGGTATAGACAAACATCTCTTTAGAAATTAGGATCCGTTTGATTGCAAGTGTGAAAAATGGGTGGAAAGAAAATGAATTTCAGGGAAAGTAATTGCCTAGAATTTGTTTTCCAGGGAATTGTTAATTAAGTATGTTTGATTGGTATAATTTTTCACCCGAATTTTTTTTTTTTTTTTAATTTTTGGATCTTTTTGTGTTCGTTTTGCTTCATTTCATATGAAAATTGTCCATTAAAGTGAAATTTATTATTTTACAATTGGTTATGAAATTTGTTACCATTGCCAAAAAGTAAAAAAAAAAAAAATTAAAAAAAATATCTCATAGAAAATCATTTTTTCATCAAAGTTTTGTATTCGTTTGACTTTGTTTTATATGGAAATTGTCCATTGCAATGAATTTTTTTTTTTTTTTAACAATTGGTTATGAAATTTGTTTTAAAAAAAAAAAAAACTGAAAAGTTGGAATCAGATTTCCCACCAAAAAGGTGAGAAATCCAATTCATCCAAATCCTAGAAATAGTGCACGTGTGAAGTATTTTGAGAAAATGTTTTCCATGGTAAATTTATGGTATCAAACAAGCCAAAAATTGAAAAATAGAATTCAAATTCCATTTTCAATGGAAAATTGGTGTTTTCAAACACACCCTTAGGGAAAGATATCTTTTCAAAAATATTCTTTGCCAATATTATCATTTTAAGTGTTTGCACTAACATAAATATATGCATGAATATGACAAGACTGATTTCCATAATGTACAAGGAAATAGCACTTTAACCATTTATACATGTTTTACATAAACAATTGTATATATAAAAGACAATTGAGAAGGTTCGTTTGCGTGGACTCCTTAATTTTACTTCTAGAATAGCAAGTAAAGATGTTTTTAAATGCCCACGAAGTCAACATGTCAATATTTGTAATTCATTACCATTATTTAGAAAGTTCGACATATTTTTTTTCTTTTTTTTTAAATCACTTTATGCAATTAAATTATTAAAACCAAGCTATTACATTGATTAAATTTAATAAAGCTTAATATAAAAGAGTACAAATTCATACCCTAACCACATCCAATAGAACAAAGAGATACGTTCTTGTTGAGCATTAAATTGCTTGTACTCTGAATTAAAGCTTTTGGTAATGTACCCAATTGCTTAGTGTGTGACAATGCAAGGAAGACTAGATCACATAAATGTATAATATTTCTAAGTAATTATTTGACATTGTACATTGGCAATCCAATTGAATATTATAAAATTAAAATTCTTCTATTAAATTGGCAATCCAATTTAATATTATAGATCTTTACTCTCTCTCTCTAGGTTGATTTAACTGGTCTGCAATGGAACAAAGCCAAAAAGAATTCACATAACGTACATCAAGTTGATTAGGGTGCATCTTATGTGCCATATAAATATCATTTGCTTCTTTCTTCAATGCATTCTCTCTTTGAGGCTTAAATTAACATAATTTCCAACATCAGAAGAACGGGGATAGAATTTCTACAAGACATTTTTGCTTATTGAAATCTTCATAAAGAACTACCAAGTATCCAAACTAGCCGTTAAGGTGGAAATTTTTTTTTATAAAAGAATGAGATTGCTGATGTTTTTACCCTTACCTCTAAACTTGTTGGCAACAGCTACCATCAAGGCTTTATCTTTATTGCCATATGCATAATCAGCAGTAGAAGCCAACAGTTCAAAACCCTTTCCTTCTCTGTTTTGACTGGAGCTCAATTTTGGAGCTCGAAAAATCGGTTGTGCGAGTCCCTCAGGAAGCATCCCCAGCAGTTCGGAATCTGAAATTATCCATACAGTTTCATGAAAGTAACGCATCAGAGATTCACGAAACATCTTGAAATCATAATCTACTGATTAAGTTACTAGAAACATTTTATTATGGAGGAAAATAAGTGAAATATGGAACGTTTTCCCAATATCTAAAGTGTATCCAACGATTTAACATCATGGCTCTACATATTTGGCAGAGGCAAAGTTGCTCTGGGCAATTACAGCCTACCAGTACACTATAGTGTCCGTTTGATTGCAAGAGTGGAATTTGGATGGAAAGAAAATGAATTATAGATAATTGAATTGCTTAGAATTGTTTTCCTAGGAATTGTCAATTAATTGTGTTTGATTGGTATAATTTTTCACCTGGAAAATGTTGAAATTTTGGATCTTTTGGTGTTTGTTTGACTTTGTTTTCTATGAAAATTGTCCGTTAAAGGAAATTTTTTTTTTCATTGAATTCATGTAAAATGGGTCACGTGGGGGGGTTGGGTGGAAAATATTCTCCATGGAAAAGTTTGGCTATCAAACATCGCAAAAGTGGGAAATTGAATTTCAATTCCATTTTTCATGGAAAAAAAGGGCCTATCAAACATGCCCTTAATATTCAATGGCATATTGCATGTTAATCAAATTTAGGGGATTTCTGAGGAAATGTGGACCCAGTCAGAATGCCAAAAGGTAGGATAAAGAACGTTAGAGACATACAAATGAATAAACAGAGATATGTGTTCATGCATAAGATTTTCTCTCATTTTCTTGGATAGTCTTGTTGTGATATAACATATGAAGTTGCAGAGAGCATGAAATAAAAAGGACAAAGATTTGGCTGCATGGTATATTATTTTTTGCATTTCAATTATATTAGAGTCATCCTAGCAACGATATGTGTTGACGAGTTGGCTAATTTATTATGCCAATTTTTCTTTTTTGTGAATATTGTAACTTGATTTATACACTAAAATAATATTGTCAGGAATGCTTTATGTTGCAGCAATAGGATAAACTACTCATACCTGCAACCTCTGGAAAGTAAATGGTATCCTTCAACTGTTGAATCTATTTCCTTAACTAAACAAGAGCATGTTCTTTAGAGATGTCTCTGAGTGTGTTCCAATAGTCACGCGCACACAACGCATCTTGAACTACGATGAGCTAGAACACGTAAAAAGTTAGTACACCACCAAAATCAGAAGAAATTTTTTACCTGTCTTAGATGAAGATATAATTTTTGAAGATCAGCACTGTTTATAAATTCATGATTCTGCATTAAAATCCGACAAAACAATGTACCACAGATATCGAGTTTGTGTTACGCAATAGTAATGTTCACCAAGCCAATTCTTCCTTCAGAGTATCTGAATTCTTCCTTTAGGTATGTACTTTTCTGATCAATAAGAGTAGCACCCTGAAAGAAGTCTCCGAGTAAAAACTAAAATTAATTGAACAGGTATTGCATCTAAAGATCTATCTGGTCACAGAAAGCAATATTAACCAGGAATTCAGGACACTTTTTAACATTCCAAACAAATATGAACATTTGATCACAAAATTTCTTTACCAAGTAAATTATAAGCTTTTCTGCAGCATCAAACAGATTCAGAAAAGCTGATATTATATTTCTAAATTATCTCATCTAAAGAGAACAGATCTACTTATTTTGACTCAGCTCAACATGTCCCATGCAAATTGTATTCATGTCATCAAGTGCACAATTTGCATAAAAGGTGGTGACAGGATTTTATCTAAGGACCTCTGCAGCTCTGCTATAAAGAACGAACTCATCTAAAAACTTTAGCTTTCAGCTATAGGAGAGGAGAAACAAACCTTAATTTAAACTTATTCTTCAACATATCCTACAACAAATTTTTAAGCATTTCAAAACCTACACATTGTTACGCACTGAACTAATACAAAAAATTTTCGAGTACATTATTTGTTCCTAAATTTCAAACAAAAGGGACAAGAAAAGTTACTGTTGATCTTTGTTTTTTGTTGGGCAGACATGGCCAAGAGTTCTGGGGTCCTCTCACGTCCAAAATAGCTTTTAGTCATACACATTTAGACAAATCGTAAGTCGCACTTGGCTTTGTTTAGATTGAGGGGAGGTGACCACGTGCACTTCAATGGTCAATTTAGTCAATATATGAGTGGAGTGTGGGACATACTAGAGACATGAGCCACCAAGTGTCGAAGGGTCGGATTCGGGAGGGTCTCAAGTGAGTATAGAGAAAGCAAGTTTATAGTTGGAATGTGTAAAGTTGCATTACCTTTGAATGGCATATGTGTGAGCTTTTATAGGAAAAGATGTGTAATACTCATAATTGGATAGAAGGACGTGTAGCATCATCCTAATGGTCGACCTTTGTTATGTAGATTGATAATTTGACCTTAAAGTAGCCGCTGCAATGAGTTGTCACATCAAGGAGCCATTGGTAGACATGTAGGGAAGATGTCCTGGGAAGGTGTGAAATGAATGATACTTTCCATTCGTATGGAGGCTAGAAGCCTTGCACATTTTCCCCGCAGCGTGTTGGTATTTCATTTCAGCCATGGAGGGTCAACCTCAACATGACACCTCGGCTGAAGTAGTCAACCACCTCGGCTATTCAGTGCCTCGCCTCAGCTAGGTAGGAGGTGAAGTGGAGTGTGGACCTTGTTGTCTTTGTTTAGTTGGTTGCGACGCGTGTGATGAACTTGAGCCTCTTCAGAAGAGGCCTAACAGTTTGAGAAATTTTCCAAGATAGGCAATGACTATAGAAAATGCAGTCAGAGAAAGACCAACTTTTGATCTCTACATAATAGCAAGAAAATCCTATTAGTATTTTGTATGGAAATCACTTACAAGCTGAGCTAGAGAAAAGGAAGATGAATCCAAGCACACAAAATTATTCAACAAAAGTGCCCCAAATGTATATCCAAAGTATCTGGGTAAATACTATTCATCCAACCCACCTATCCCTTCAAAAACTACTCAGAAAATCTCATGTTACTGTGTATTGAAATATTACAAATATATACAAAATTTTATCCTAAGTGCTAGTTCTCTAAGTTAAGGCTTAATTTGGTGGGCACCATCTCTTACTAGTCATGTTTACAGGTGAGTTCTTCCTAGAGTGATTATTATACACTCTCCTTTGTATTGAATAGCTGTGTATACAAACACACAGATATATACCAAATGTGAAGCGAAGATCAGAGAATGAATTGCTATTGAGATGGAGTTTCCTGAGAAAGATGAATGCAAGAAATTCTTACACATGCCGACGATCATTTAGTGTTAGCTTGTTTAGTGATAGGAATCGAAAGAGTTGATAGCCTATTTAGTGATGGGAGTTGTCTCCTTACACATGCCGATGAAATAGAACATTTAAATTGTGAATAAAATTTGAAACTGTGTACAATTCTAAGTCATACCAGCTAAAGACAAATTGAAACCATTAAGCTAGTTAAAAATTTGTAGCCATGCATCAAAATATGGCCACTAAAAAGAAAATGATTGAAATGATGAAAAAACATTTCCATGTAATCATAAACTGACTTCAAATAATAGTTAGCCGACTTGCCAGTACATAAGAAAACCATTCCAATACACATGTTTAGGAAGTGTTTATAAACGGTTTAAATTATTTAAATAGATAGAAACGAGTAATGAATAAATTGATAGTACATGTATGTTACCTAAAATGTGTGAATAAAAAATAGTTTGACTGTTTATGAACATTAGTCAAATATGGGTTAAAATTCTACAAAGATGCATTCCTTAATTGGCGCCTTAGACCTGCCGACATGATGAGGCATAGAAAACTTGTCAATTCAAAGACAATTTGGAAACAATAGTAGAGTTGACCACAATGCTAAGCTCATGGTCACTGCCTAACCAAATCTAAGAACACGTGAGCTGGTATAAAGGAGTGCAGATACCTCCCAAGATAAGGTGAAAAAAAAAAGAAAAAAAGTTAGACCTGAAAGATCAACTTGAAAATAAAGCTTTTCTATGAGCCTTTCTAAAAGAATTTCTATTTATAAAGAACATATAATGTTAATGTATAATAGAAAGCGTTGACATATGAATCTAGTTGAGATTCATGCATAAATAGGTGTTCATTTCTCTTTTCTCGACATATATGTTACCTACACATTTGGACACACATATTGTAGGTGCAGAATAAGACTTCTCCAAGCAAGGCGAGAGAGGACGCAATCACACTCGAATAAAAAAGAAATGCAAGAGTAGAGTTTATAATTCTAGAATGAAAAATATCAATTGTCAATTACTTTCAATTGTTACCAAGTGTGAGTATTTATAGGCAAATGAATATATTTAAAATTTTTTGAATACTTGACACATGACCTTATCCCAATGAATCAAAAATTAAGCATGAAAAAAATCACATTCTAGTCATCATAGGCATATGGGCTCTCACACGCTGTCCTAAGCAGGAAATATGGGATTGACTCTCAATAGTCCTTATGGAGATGTCATATCAATCCAATCATGCATGTTGATTTTTAATAGGAGGCATAACAATAGTTTCCTGAATCCAAAGTTTGATTACTTATACAAGGCATTGGACTTTGAACAAATTAGGATTTAAGAATTGTACATTTAAAAACTTGTTGTAGAGGCCTCTTGTTGAGGCTTGTATCTTTTGACGAAGCGAAGATGCTTTCATTCATCATGGAAATGAGGCTATGATATAGTTGATGTGACAAAATAGTCTCTTAAGTCTGAGCATAAATATATTTAAAGCATTGAAGTTTGCAAAGGTGGTGAATAGTATTAAGCAATGTCCTGTCCTTGCAGTGTGGCCCTAGGACTTGTTTTCAAATGAAATAGACCCATTTTTTAGGTGTCCGAGTTAGAATCGAGAAAACAAGGCAAGATCTTATTTCAAGCCAAGCATTGTAGATGAGGTATTGTTATTCTGGAATATAAAAGACACCTTTAATGTTACGACAAGATTACCTTAAAGTAATTGAACAGCGTAACAATTAGATGAAAATGATCGTAGTATAATTCGACCCCACCGAATTCACGATATTTTTTATTAAAAAGAATTTGCTGCCTTCACAGGTACTAAAGGTGTTCAGCAATCGTTTCCCAGTATAGAACGAATTTCGTCTCCTATGGAAGCAGCAGGCAATCTGCAGGAGTTCCAACGAACTCAACAGAGTGTTTTTCACTTTTGAGAACAATATCAGAATGAGAGAGGGGAGTTAGATTCAAAGCAGAGAATGATTGCAATGAAAATGGTGTAATTATTTCTGGCACCGAGGCAGACTATTTATAGAGTTGTTCGTGACCATACGAATAGCCTTCAAGCCATTTCAGAACAGT